>JAODAL010008003.1:0-121018 GCA_025379985.1 Phyllomedusa bahiana | reverse complement strand
TAGCAAAGTCCAGTTCAACAAAAATGGTGTTTCAAAGCTATTCCCCCGCATTTTTTAAATTGTGGGTAAATGTGGTTTTTTTGGTCATGTGGGGTTAAGGGACAGGGAAAGTCAATGTCCAGTTCAATAAAATGGGGGTTGAAAACTACTTTTTTGGGGCATTTTTTAATTGGGGGTCATGGGGGTTTGGGGGGTATGCTGTGGTAAGGAAGGGATAGTGAATGCCACTTCCTAAAAAACTGGTTCAAAAAATACTTTTCCGGCACTTTTTTAATCTGTGGGTCATGCGGTTTTGGGGTCATGCTGTTCCGGACGGGGATAGTGAATGTCAGTTAAATTTAAATGGTTATTTCAAATACTATTTTTTCTGCACTTTTTAATCGGGGAAATACGGGTTTGGGGGTCATGGGGGCAAAAGGAAGGTATAGTCAATGTCCATTTCAACAAAAACGCTTCCCAAATAAAACTCCCTTCCGGGACTGGTAATTGGGGTCATGGGGGTTTGGGGGTTTCCTCGCGGTCCGGGACAGGAAAACAATGTCCATTCAACTAAAGGTGGTTAAAAGATTACCAGAAACTTTTTAATCTGGGGGCCCAAAGGGATCTTGTGGTTTTGGGGTCATCCTGCATTAAAAACGGGGGATAGTCAATGTCCCTTTCACTAAAAATGGTTCAAAAAACTTGTTTCTTGGGGCACTTTTATTTTGAGGGCCCTTTAAGGACATTTTTGCTGTTTTGGGGATCCACTGTAAAAAAAACCCAATAGTAAAGGTTTATTAAAAAAGCGTATTTCCCAAGCTTAAAGGCCATCAAAATGGCCTTACGGGGTGTCCCACCCCCCTTTGATCCTCGTTCCAAATCAAAAGTTTAGCAATTTCATTCCACCACACATATAATTTACAATAGAATGCAAGGCCTGCCAGCCTGAACTCCAGTACGATTGGGACATTCATGCTGCCACCACATATGGACGAGATGCATTGGTTCCCGATCCTGGTGCAAAAAGTTATAGGGGTTTCCTGCCAGTTTTCCATGTGCCATTTCCCTATACAGGAGTCTTGTTTTGTGTGAACAGGAGTGCCCCTTTGCAGCTAGCTAACTACTGTATCCTCTGTATGCAGCGCTTATTCTCAGTCATGTTTTTCCGGTTAGCCATAAGACATATGGAATGAAAAATTTTTAGCAAATGCATTTCTTTCTGAGACATTTATTAGCCTAATATTCTTGCCTAAGATTAGCACAGTACCATATTACTGTTGTGGTAATGTAAGTTCCAGCATCTCCTCACACTATTTGAGAGATATAAGAAATGAAGCTTATCTCCCTCGCCTGTAGACTTTAATGGTCTTATCCGTGCGATAATCGACATCGACTACGTATCATTTCCGATCTCGACTATCCGACACAATAAGCGAAAGTATGACAACAGATCGCACATCACTAAAGTTGCAGGTCATTGACTTCATGCTATGAGTAAAGGGCACATCAGTTCCTGACACATACATTTGGTGACCTGATTTTTTTTTCTAATCTATGGTTGAATTTTATGAGGATATTTGTAAATAAACAAAGCAGGCAGAAAAAATACCTCCATTTACCATCCATTGCTGATCTATCCACCTTATTTTCTCTACATTGGTTTATGCCTCTCTTTGGACGAGATACGTGCAAGGACTGATCCACTATTGGTGCGCTGGCCATTTATTTGCTTTGTTTTGCAGTATAAGGATTAAGCAAGCGTTTTTAAACTCTTGAGGATCTACAGCCGGTATTGCTTTAAATTACCTTGGTCACAAGTTGGTTGGCAATAACGGTGTATGTGTGGTACACTCTGTGAGGTAGGTTTGAGTGGCAACTGTTCTGATAAACTTAAAGAAGTTCTGTATGAAACTTTAATTCATGTGGTAAGTCAGGAGTACCCAAGATGTATAATTAATAATAATAATAATAATAATAAATATAGATAATTATAATCTTTATTTCTAATAGCGCCAACATATTCCGCAGCACTTTACAAATTCAAGGGTAAACATACAGTCATAACACATTAAAAGTACTTACAAATGAACACAAGGTGTGAGGCCCTGCTCGAGAGAGCTTACAAAATCTATTAGGGGTGTATGGTATGAAGACATAATACGGTAATAAGTGCCAAGTTTACAATGGTCCCGCCATGTTTTCCATAAAAGGGGGTTGGTTTACAAAAAAATTGAAAAATTGGATGAGACCTGCCACCCAGGACAGTACAACCTATATACAACTAAGTGCCTGAGATTAGCCCAAGTGCAGGGAGTGAACAGAATTTGTGTGATAGCAGTTAAGGATCTGGAGGGCCTAACCGAGAAGTAGTATTTTCAGGCCCTCTTAAAACTTGTGAGGGTTTGTTAATGTGCCTTATCGCCCTCGGGGTAGCATATTCCAAGAATTGGCGCCGCACGTGTGAAAATCATGAAGTCGGGCATGGGGAGGTTTCGGATGAATTGAGGAATTTAGTCTGAATAACATCAGCCAGAGCGGAGAGCACGGGTAGGTCGGTAGACAGAGACTAGTTATGGTAGAAGATTAGGTAGGAGCAGCCGCCGGTGTAGAGTCATTAGGGGTGATATTGCTGAGTTATACTGTATCCTGTACTGGAATGGTCTAACCAGTGGGCAGTGGACTGACACCGGTAGAGAGCAGTCATTATAAGCGGCTGGAGAGAAAGCACAAGGCCTGTGTCTTGCTGCATTTCATGACGAAGTTTAGAGGGGAGAAGTTTGCATGGAGAGGAAGACGATAATCAAGGAATTGCAGTAGTCCCAAATGGACGAAAAGAAATAAGAAGCCATAATGATAGTTATGAGTCGTTTCCACAGTGTAGAAAATGACTGAATTTATGGAGATATTCTTGAGGTGCAGGTGATCGAGTTGAGCGGCAAGGAATTTGGGATAAAATGGGGAGAAGGTCAGATTCAGAACAATAAAATAAACCCCAACAGCGGGCCCTGCTACCTAGGAGAAATGGTGGTACCACATAGCAGAAACAGAAATATCAGGAGGTGATGTGGTTATGTAGATGATGGGGAAAAGAGCAAGAATTTTCAGTTCTATGTGTTAGGTGTTAGTTTCAGATTGGAGAAGGATCATCGATGTCAGAGACAGCTGAACAATACAGTCACTTGTAAGTTATGTACAAGAGGCTGAGAGTGATGTTCACGGGAGGTAGTTGTATAATTGGGTGACATCCGCATAGAGATGTACAGTAAGTCCAAATCTACTGATGGTTAATTCCAAAGGTGCTGTGAACAATGAAAAGAGGAGAGGAACCTAAAATGATCCCTGAGAACGATCCAACAGCAAAGAGTGAAGAGAGGAGAGGAGTCGAACAGAAAATGATAGCAATGAAAGGAGCGTTCAGAGAGGTAGACGAGAACCAAGCGAGAGCGGTAGTCGCTGGAGGCCAATGGTGCCTGACCATGCTGAGGAGAAGTAGGTGAACTCCAGTGTCAAATGCCTGCATGAGAGAACCAAGTAGAAGTCAACAATGATTAGTTACCCTGAAATTTTGCTGTAGTAGTGTCATATTTGAGAGCTTTAACAAAGGCAGTTGCCGTGAGTGTAGGGATGCGGAAACCTGTTTGGCAGCGTGGTCCAAGAAGAGATGTTTTAGTCAGAGAGATAGCGATTAGGGGCGAGATGAGTAGACCAAGCGTTCCAGGAGTTTAGAGATGAAGGCAGGTTAAGACTGGTGTCGTAGTTAGTCAGCACAAGACGGGTCCCAGAGAGGGCTTTTTTAGTAAAGGTTTATGATGGCGTGTTGAATAGTAAATGGAAAGATCCCAGTGGAGATAGGAGAGTCTACAGATAGCAGTAAGGAAGAGAGAGGACAGCTGGAGAAATAGGACTGGACGAGGTTTTATGGAATGGTGTGTCACGGTAGAGCAGGTGTTGGGCGAGCAGACAGGAGAAAGCCCAGAACACTTCTTCCTCTATCGTCAGGATCAAGTGCTGATGATAGATTAAGAGGACGTGCGGTGGTTTGGACAGGATGGTATTATTTTGGGGATTGTGATTGATGTTTTGGCCGGAATATTTACAATTTTGTCTTGAAAGTGATGCATGTCTTATATCACAGAGGTCAGTGACGTTAGCCTAAGGCTTTATGGCCTGAGTAGGATGGGAAAGAGTGTCAAAGAGTCTTTTGGGTTTTTGTGTAAGTGGGGGAGATGAGGGATGTTTAAATATTTTTGTTTGGCGCATGTGAAGGGCGATTGTGATAAGTCCGAGACATGAATTTATGGAGAAAGTCTGCAGGTAGCTTGACGTATCTCCACAGCCGCTTCAGCACACCTGTAAGATCTGCGTGGAGAAAACGATCTGAGTGTGTGCCAAGCGGCTGCGGGCAACTGGACTCTGAGTGGTTGTGGTGGTGATGTTGCCAAGCATGTCCGGGGAGGTGTGATAGTTACATAGTATTGTTTTGACAGCCTGTCTTGGACATAGAGTGCAGGAGATTTGTGGCTCATTGAGACTGGTAAGGTGGCTGTGAGTTCCTGAAGTAAATAGATTGAGCGTATTTTCTGATTGGATGGATGGGCAGGTTGTGTCCAGAGAAGGCTGGAGAATTAGTGATACTGAATGGAGATAAGATAGTGGTCAGAGGAGGAGCATAAGGATAAATAGGTGAAGATTAGAGATTGAGGAAAGATTGACAGAAGACCGAGATCCAGAGAGTTCCCAACCGTGTTGGTTGGTGGAGACCCAGTAAACATGCGAGAGGCCACATTGAAGAGGTTAAAGGAAAGAAACCTGTGAGGGCACAGGGAACATGGGTCATAGAAAGGGGATGTTGAAATCACCCATGAAGAGAGTGGGCTTTCAGAAGAGAGAAGTTTGGGAGCCAGGCAGGCAAAATGAAATACCAGAAAACTGGCGGGAGCCGGGTGGGGTCTTAGACAAACTGTCGATTCTGTATGGATAAATGACTGAAAAGAGTTCTGAGGGTGAGTGGACCTCAAGGAGTGGAAAAGTGAGAGGGTCAGGAGGAAGGGACCCAGAGGTAAGTGCAAGTGTGGAAGAGAGAAGTATGTCCAACGACATCCGACCCGGTGCCGTGTCCACAGTCTGGGGGTGTGGGTGAAAGTGTACCCACCAAAGTGAGACCGCAAGGGAAGCGGTGACAGATTGCCATGGAGCCATGTTATCTGTGAGGGCCATCAATGAATGAGTGAGTTTGGAGAAAAAAAGGTGTACCATGAACCGCAGCAGTGAGATTTTGCAGACGGATCCGGGCGTGATCCAAGACAACACTTAAAAAAGGGCATAAAAAGACGAACATTCCATGGCACGCTAGGTTAGCAGGGGTTCTATTGGAGGCTTTTTGGAGATTTTGGATTGAGCTAGTAAAGGAAGGTGGCCCGTGTTTGGGAGAGTGTCCCCTGCAGCGAGAACGAGAGAATGAAAAGAGCGACAGCAATGGGTCAGTGAATAATATGAGCGTGCAATTGTGCAGTAGATATGGTGAGGCTGGAGTTTGGGGGTTGAGTTTGAAAAGGGAAAAAAGCGTGTTTGATGAGTACAAAGGAGAGGTAAGGAGAGAGAGCTTATGTGGATAAACTTGTCTGAAGGCATAAGATAGGAGTTGTAGTAGGAGGCAGTAAGGCTGCAAGTTAGAATATTTGAGCAAGCTGGTAAATTAAGGATTAGGCCAAGAATGTAGCAAACTCTCAAAAATGCGATAGGGACCCTTCCTCCCTTCAGCTTCACGTATGCTCAATTCAGGATAAATTCTGAAGGATTTCCACGTTCTAAATATGCCACTTAGAAATTTGCACGTGAAATTTGACCCCAACCTCGATCCACAGAACCACAGCTCTGCAACTTAAACTCAACTATTAAAGAGTTTCAAAAGAGCATTAGGTGTCCAGCAGTATGTGTCGTAAAACGTGGTAGGAGCTACAAAAAGCTCTGGCCCAGATCAAAACTTCAAGGGTGAGTATCTGGGATTGATATGCTATACAAATAAACATCAGAAGAATTATTTAAGACAGTAGCTGGGCGAAAATAACTAGACAAAAAGTACCATTAAAAACTAAGCATAGACAGCTAGACAAATAATCTTCTGGGAGGGCAGTGACTTGCTGTTCCAGCAGACAGGACGTGAACCATTTTGAACTAAGCAGAGACAGCTAGACATATAATGCGGGTGCGATGGCTGGTACTTTGCAGTTTCCACATACAGGACGTACCAAGATAAAACAAATCATAGACATCTAAGACTATATGCTGTGGGATGCTGGGACTATGCCTGTTCACGAGACAAGACGTACCATTTAAACTAAAGTCTAGACAGCGTAACAAAAATGAGTGTGGATGGCTGGGACTTTCTTTTTCTCACAGACAGGACGTACCATTTAAATCTAAGCAGAGACAGCTAACAATAATGTGGTGGGAATTGGCTGGGACTTGCTGAGTCCACAGACCGGACGTCCCATTTAAACATAAGCAGAGATCAGCAAAGACATATAAACGCGTGTGGATGGCTGGACTTGCTGTTCCACAGACATGGGTCGTACCTGTGAAGAAATTGAGAGAGGCTAGTCAGATGATTTAACGGACTCCAAAGTCTGCGTAATTATAACTCCAGGGATAATTCTGATCCTGAGGATTGCCACTTCTAAGATTGCCACTGTAGAAAATTGGCACTTGAAATTTGGCCATCCGCAGGACCTCGTACCCGACAGACCACAGATGATAATTGCTTTAAACGCCATGAATCAGCAGTCCTGTAAGCTGGTCCCCTGTCCACTATTGAGGGAATATCGGCAGTGAGATCAGTATCGATGGCCAAATGCTGCATTGAAGAAACTATCTGTTTGGCTAAGCAGTTCATCTCTTCCTTCCATATGGATGAATTTTTAGCTTAGTTTCTGCCTCTGCTTTCATTTCTGCCTCCTTCTTGGTCACTTCTGCATTTACCTCTGCTTCCTTCTTGGCCATGTTTGCCATTACCTCTGCTTCCATCTTGACAAAAGGAACTCCTAAGCTAGGTTCACCACGGCAGTATTGTGCGGACGTATTTTCTGGCGATAAGCCGGAATAATTGACATGTCAGTATCTCCCCACTTGCCTTATGTTTTGGCAGCGGAAGATGGATGAAATCCCATAGTTCTCTATGAAAACTTTGTGGATATACCGTAATGACTGCACGTATCTCGCTCCGTATTTCGCGCAGTATGGCGCGAAATACGGGGCATGATACGTCCCATTTTAAGTCGTGTGAACATAGCCTAACACTAGTTTCTTCTGCATCTGCACAGATCTCTATAAGCTTGTCATGTAATGTGGACCTTCTGGAACAAGGTGATCTAGAAGACGATGATATACGTTTAGTAGAATTTGAACAATGTTCTTGGTGTCTTGTACTAAGGCATTCTTTCCTTGGAGAGATTTCGCTCTCGTCAGCATAACTCTACGAAGCATCATCCAAGATCAGCGTTATTCAGGAACGTGATGTACTTTGCAGACAGGTTGCCAGGTAATGAATCAAACCAGCAGATAAACAATTCAAACTTGCAGTTAACCTAGCTACGTCATTGTTATGGCATTGAAGAACTATATAGTATTCAACCCTTTCATAGGTCATCTAGATTGTCACAGAACTCGTCTCTGATTGCCTCAAAGTTCTCTCTAATTTTCTGTGACGGTTTAATCTCATGTTTAAACTGTACAATTTGTACTTCTATAAATGTTGACTCTGCTTCCTGTACATCTGAGTCTTTGGAAACAGGATTCATTTGCTTAGGTCCAGAGATATAAGAATCCACAAAGCCTTTTGTGGACATTTTCTGTTCAGATGGTACTTTTTCTTAGTTCACTGTGGTTGAGAAGCCACGTGCCGGTTGAAATGGTGGATGGCTCTAAGCTTGCTTGCAGGCTATGTGTAACATGAAGACACTGCAGATTTAGTTTAGTTTTAACTATTCTAACACGGATGTATGTTAGAGAAGTTTCTGATGAATGTGAGCATAATCTCTGTACAAGCGAGTGGTACATAGTGAACTCACTATATAATAAATGCCTCCATATACAACAGGTATGTGAAGCTGCAGCAAGGAAGATCCAATGGATGTGCTTTAGGTAGTTTGATTGACTGTACCTTGAGACATGACATTTGGAGAATGACATATAGAGGTCAACATGAATTCTCTCCAGCTCTATGTAACATGACTGATCAAAATGTAGATAACGAGCAACAATGTGGACAATATGTTACCTCACAATAACAGGATAATAACAGAAATCAAATTCTATAAGGGTGACTGCATCATCAATATCCAACATAACCATCTACAAATAGTGGCCCCAGGGTGGTAGCAATTATCTTACCATGATGCACATCAGATATAACATGAATTTAATATAATAATGGATCCCAGGCTGGGAACAGGGACAGCACCATCCCTGTCTGAAGTCCATAGAATTTCACTCTATTTATGAACATTATGGGGTAATGTCCATCTGCTGTTCCAATGACGATTCTGAAATCTGAAAGACAAAAGAAAACAATGCAAAATACAACAGTAACATGAAATGGATGGACATGAAAAGTCCAGTATTGAATATGCCTAGTCCATAGTGGCAGGCAAACTGGTTCTTGGGTAGGATCCAGTGTGTTAGAGAATAAGTACAATAGTGATATAAACAGTATAATTTCAATATTATAGATGGTTCCCGCAAGCTGGGAACCTTAGCTGTGACAGCACAGCTAAATTAACTCGAAACCAATAATAAAGTTAGGTCCTATGTGAAAATTGTTGCTCTACATAAAGAAGACCTTAACTGTAAGAAGATTGCCAACACCCTTAAACTAAACTTGACAGCAGTAAGACCAATACAGCATTATAACCATAGAGCGATGAACTCAATAAACTTGCTATTGTCAATCAAAGAAGTTGAGTGCACATCCTCAGCATCATATCCAGAAATTGTCTATCCAAAATAGATGTATGAATGATGTCCAAGCAATTGCTTCAAGTTATACAAGGTGGGGGGGTCAGCCTATCAGTGCTCAGACTATATGCTACACACTATATTAAATTGGTATGCATCGCTATTCTCCAAAAAAAAAGCTTCTACTAAAGATGAAGCAAAAGAAGCACACAGTTTGTTGAAGACAAGAAGACTAAAGACATGGATTACTGGAACCATACCCTGTGGGCAGATGAGACCAATCTAAACTTCTTTCATTCAGGTGATGTCAAGTGTGTTTGAACTGCCAATCAGGTGAGATTCAAAGATCAGTGGCTCTAGCATATATTCAAGCATGGGTGGATTATAGTCATGGTTCGGTGGGCAGAGCATGAGTGCAGCCAGCTGTGGGGGTACTATCAGTTCTTTGAGAGAACCATGAATTGCCAACCTTACCCTGTGA
Organism: Phyllomedusa bahiana; assembly: GCA_025379985.1. Classification (NCBI taxonomy): domain Eukaryota; kingdom Metazoa; phylum Chordata; class Amphibia; order Anura; family Hylidae; genus Phyllomedusa; species Phyllomedusa bahiana. The sequence continues at coordinate 111,606 of JAODAL010008003.1, read as the reverse complement.
CATACTGAAGCAGATGAAAACCCCCTCCCTTCGGAAACTGGGCCATACAGCAGTATTCCAACATTATAATGACTGCAAACACACCTCCAAGACAACCACAACCATGCTAAAGAAAACAAGGGTAAAGGTCTTTCCGCCACACTTTATCCCATAGACTCTTAGGGTGCATCCTCAAAAACAGGGAAGAGTGAGAATCACAAAGTGTCAAACATCCAGCCCCCAAGCAAAAAAAAAAAAGCCTCCATGCATGTACCCAGAGCTAAACCCTATAGAGGATTACTGATGGAACCACATCAAATGGAAATGTGAGATCACTGTCGTCTAACATCCAACAGCACAGTGTTTTACATCATGAATGATGATTCCAAGTAAGCAACATGTGAAGCGCAAAATTAAACTCCATGCCAAAGAGGGTTAAGCAGTGTCTGGAAAAAAAGTTGACCCGCACAAAATATGACACTTTGTGGCAAAATTTTGTCCATTTTCACTTAGGGGTGATGCTCGACTTTTGTTGCCAGGTTGTAGGACATTAATGCAGTATGGCAAGTTATGTTGAGGCCCAAATGTTACACTGCAATTTCACTGTACTACTTTTACAGTGACATTTATCTTCATTATTGTTCAATGAAAAATATAATAATCGAGAATTGTATTACAAAAATGGAAGGGGTGTACTTACTGTTGTGAGATACTGTATATCCTTGAGAGAGGCAGAAAGAAAGATGCAAAAAGCAAGAGGCAGGATAGAAGAGACAAAAATGGTAGCTGTAGAGTGGGTACCTAGAATAAATTTTAATGGTGGGCCCGGAATCAACTTCACTGTTGGGTCCACCATTAAAATTGATTCTAGGTACCCACTCTGCAGTTACTGTATTTGCCTCTTCCACTCTGCCTCTTGCTTTTTGCATCTTTCTTTCTGTCTCTGGGTTAGTTATGAGACCTTATACACTTTAGTCCTGTAAACCTAGTGTATTGTACTTTTTCTAACATTTTTAGCAGCATTTTTTTTTGATAAAATAAAATTACATATATATATTTTTCTTTAAAATGGACAGTACAGTGACTAAGTGCCAAGGACGACATGTAGAAGGAGTTTGGATATTCTCCCTGTATTTGTGTTGGTTTCCTCTGTGTTCTCTAGTTTCCTCCACACTCCAAAAATATACCAAATAGTTTAATCTGGAACAATAATTGAGAGACTTAATAAGTGTGGACAGTTTCTAATGGGATTTATTGTTAAATCGGCCATTAAACACTTTACAATGCTTTGGATTAAATCATTCCATTGGTATCTTAGACTAAGTGTTTAGGAGTTGTTGTCGCCTGCTGTAAGTTGAACCAGTCTCAATCCTTTTAGCAGCCTTGAACAGATTCCCCAGGAGTGCCCTGTATTTATCTCCATCCATCTTCCCATCATCGTATGACCTGGCTTGTTAATTCATGTTTAAGCAAAGTAACCCCCTAGCATGATGCTGCACACCACTCATTGTTTTTATGTGTAGTGGTGTGGGCAGTTTTTGCCTTTCCTCCACATGCAGCATTTAACTTTTAGGCCAAAAAGTTACATTTTGGTCTTATCTGACCAGAGCTCCATTTTCCACATGCCCTTTTTCAAAAATGTCCAGCTTTATTAAGTACACAACTGATCGTTGTCCTGTGGACAGATTCTCCAACCCGAGATATGGATCTCTGCAATTCATCCAGAGTTACCCTAGGCCACATTAGGCTCTTGTCCTAATTATTGCCTTTCCTGTCTGGACATTCAGTTTAGGTGACTATTGCCATGTCATGGCAGATTAACAGTTGTGGCCATACTCCCACTCCATATAAGGGGTGATGGATTGAACAGTGCTCTGTGAGATGTCATTTGAGCAATTATTTTTTTAAAGCCTAACCCTGCAAAACACTTTACCACAACTTTATCTCTGAGCTGTCTGATGGGTTACTTGGTTTCCATAATGCCGTTTATTCACTAATGTTCTCAAATATACCTAGGAGGCCTTCACAAAACAGCTGTGGGGTACCAGAGCACAGGGAGATGAATACATATGCATACCACACTTTTCAGTTTTCTTTTTAATGTGCAACAATTTTGAAAAGCACTCTTTTTTTTTACACTTCACAAATGTTTTCTGTACTCTATCACATAAAGTATTAATAAAATAAAATGAAGTTTGTGGCTAAATGAGGAACAGTTCAAGGGGAATGAATAGTTTTGCAATACACTGTTAATGAATAAAATAAATAAATAAATTATCCCAATGTGTCCATTAACCATCCTAAACAGTATTCTGCTGTTCACATCTGGTATCTTTGTTTCTAGTGCACACTGACACTTGGCTTCTTAAAGGGTCCCTATGCACCAATGTGACTACTTTTCCTAGTCGACATTAACTGTTATTTCCAGGCTACATCAGGATCCATCTCCAGTCATTTCTTTAATGACAAATATGGTTCCTAGCTTGTAAGAAGAAAATATGTTGTACTGTTCTGACTACCCAGTTTTTTATATGCCTTGATTTGCTTTTCACATCTGTCTACCACCTGCCCTGATCCTATGACCATCTACCACTGGAGATTCTGCCTACCTTGACCTTTTAACTATTTACTGTGTTTGACTGAATTACAGTCGCTTTTGGTACTACAACCTAAGTAAATGAGTAGTGAATATATGTGTTACGTTTCTATGTATATTAATCTGAATGTATGTGCACTAGACGACATGTATTTAAAGGGCGGTGCAATTATCTGGCATCCACAAGCTTTAGTAGAACCTCTATAGAATATGAACAGTCGCAGCATTCCAAACTTTGGTGTGGCATATAGCGCATGCACAGAAGACTATTTTTAATGCACCACAGATTAGGGGCACCGACATTCTTATATAGTAGAGCACATTTATGTATTCTTTGATGCCGAAATACTAGCGTATAACATTTATAACAGCAGACCAAGTTAAAGGGGTCCTTGCCTGAGCCAGATTTTTCTTATTGGCACTACAATGCGCCTGTATTTTTGACCTGCAGAGGAAACAGGCCTCATAACAGGCTGGTATCATGTAGTCTATTCTACGCTTAACTAGATTTTAGAAACTGCCAATGTTCACATATGTCACCCCATGTGTTTCTAATGTGTATGCATGTGTGTAATGTGTGCATGTATGTGTGTAAACAATACATGTATGTGTATATCATAAATCAATACTATATACGGTATGTGTTTAGTCAAGAAATACTGTGTGTATAGGGTACTATAAATTTGTTTTATAGCAATATTACACTAAAAATGCAATGGGGTAACCACATTTTAAGTTATTTTTTTAAGGTTATGTTTGGTATATTGTGGAGTTCTTAAACCAAATATATGTCTGATTGAACAAAATTCCTAGAAAAATATTGTTACACACAAGATATTCAAAAATGAAACTCTAACATCAATGAAAATGAGAGCAGCTCAACATAGAAAACCAATTAGTCAAATATTCTTTCGACTATATTTACTTTAGCACTAATTTGTGTTATGTGGCACTGCATCAAAATAAAGCATAAATCAGGCGAGCATAACCCCTACTAATAGGCTGTATACATCAGAAAACCATTAAAAAGGTCAAAATTGTCATAGATCATTATTTGCAGTGACAGCAAAAAGAAGAGGTATTTATATGGCTTTCTTTTCCCACAAATAGTCTAATAGAGACAAAAACCATCAAATGTATCTAGAATTTGACAATCTATAACTAATTTTTAGGTCTTTGCTACATGCGCAGCTATGTTGTGGTATAGATCTGGTCACCTTTTAGCAGGATTTTGGGCATATACACTTTGGCAGCTGTAGTCCTAGCGTGAAGCTATTCTTACTCAGTGGCAGTTCTCTTGTATCATGTGTAAATATTTTCAAATAATATATATAATATAAAACATAGTAAATATATGGCAAAGATTGTGGATTATTAGACAAAGTTATCAAATAAAGTTTTTGATTAAACATTTTTATTTTGTTGTCTATAGATGGCAGGATATACCATATCATGAAAATAAAAGTACTAACCATTGTCTTAAGCATCTGCAAAGTGAAATGCCAAACATCTGTCTTCAAAAGTATATTTATAGATCATACAAAGACGATTTGTCTGTATACAACTGTCCTAAATTGCCAGTTATTGATATTCATAATATAGCCTATGATGCAAAAATCTAATGTAATCTCTGCACATGGCACCAAGGGAGAATCCATCACTCATTGTGCCAGGATTAATAGGGCATGAATACTAATAACAGGCACAGTTCCTCAAGATACTTTAATAATATCACATTATGTTGTGTCACTTGGGAAATTAATCACATTTTGAATGTTATAAAGCAAACAATGTAGCCAGAAAATATAGAATGCTTTACATGGTAATCTAGCTATTTACAGGGTGGATGGTCTTTACTTCATTCCACTGCTAAAAATATTTTGTATGTTTTTTTTTTTCTTTACTTATAGAGTTAAGTTTTATTTATTGTTAAAAGCTTGAAACCTCTTTGCAGAGAGTGAGGCAGTTTTTCTGTATGCAGGAAACAGAATAAAATGCTAGTTTTATCTTGCGTAATGCAGATGTATCTCCTTGTACTGCACTTGATGTTGATATACCTAGATAGAGCTGTTAGGTTTCATGGAATATAAAGTATGAATAGTTTTTAAAGATGCACTTAGAGATGATTTATTGAAGTTTCTTGCACTGCCTGGATATGTTGTACGATTTTACTTTATAAATCTGGATGGAATTTTGTGTCATCTATATAGACTATTTCTGAGTTATTGAATACGTCATTTGTGTATTACTTTTTATTTTACCTCCATACGTCTATTGATTTATTTGGTTTTATGTATCAACACTACACAAAACTGTTTCAAATAGGTAAAAATGAGGTTATATATATCAATGATTTCAGATAATTGGCATGAAGATGTTTTCATTTAAAGCTGAGGATATTAATTTATATTTTTATAGTTTGGCAGGCCGAAAAAAAGACATACGTCCATCCAGTTCAGCCCATTTTATTGTTTTTATTTAAAGTTGAGGATGATAACTTTAGCTGCAGCCTTAATAATACTTGAAAATTTGATCAGATACAGTAATACACTACAATGTGCAAACTGATATCCACTGACATATTTTACAATATTCTAGAAAATCCTTTACATGAAAATAGCTTCCCAGAGACAGCTTCCTGAAGACAATTAGGGCTTTCTGCATGATCTCTGTCTAGCAGTGTTATAATGCGCTCCATGGTCCCTATGTTGGACTATGGCTGTGATTGCGTCCCGATTATCTGGCACACTCACTAATCTCTCCTTGCTCCTGCTCCGCGTTCCCTTGCTGCCTTAAGCCGGTGTGCACATACCAGCTCCAAAAGGCACGTGCGTGCCAGCTCAGAGATTTAAAGGGCCAATCACCGGATGCTGGACTCCTTATTATGTCACTTTCCCCAGACAAACAAAATACAAGAAAAAAGTATTTGATCACCATGCTGGGCTGTGTGTTCACTCCATCCACTATAATGGGAAAAGTCCAGGAATCCTGACTGTCGGAAGGAGCATGCATCAGTATCTTGAATTTGAAAAAAAATAGGAATCCGAGAATCCTTAATATCCTTCTCCTTTATTGAAAAACCTTATTAAAAAGCACAAAGCAGGGTGGTAGCTTATGATACAGAAACAGATGGAGGTTTCAACATTCTGACTTACGCATTTCAAGTCCAAGATGGACTCTTGGTCACAGCTAACCTCCAACTGTGTTGTGCTGGATTGATAAGTCACGGGATCCATTCACAAATGACAAGGCTGCTCTCAGGTGAGGAGCACAAAGCAAGCTACCACTTTGCTTTGTTCTTTTTAATAAGGTTTGTCAATAAAGGAGAAGAATATTAAGGATTCCTGGATTCCAATTGTTTTGTCTCTTCCCCCAGACACCTTTGCCTTTGCATTGGTGTTCCTTACTAGTGCTGTATTGAGCTATTGCTTTATTGAGACCCTGACCCTTGCTATCTAACTTGACTATTCTTTGCCTGCCGCCTGCTCTGACCTTAGCGCCTGCCCACAAATCAGGTACCTGCTCTACCTGCACCACACATGCACCTTCACTGTCACCACAAGCGGCTATGTCAGGAGTAGCGACTTGGGAGTCTCCTGCAGTGAAGTCCATCCCGTCTTGCGGCGGGCTCTGGTGAATATCAGGGGGCTCCTTAGTCTCCGCTCCCTGGCATGGCTCATACCATCTTCTCGCAGTGACCCAGATGATTAATTTTCCATCACTTGTGACAGTATATACTGGCCATGGATCCCACTAAGGTGCTCTTAACGGATCTCAAAGCATATCACCACTGTGGTGATCAACAAAAAACAGCTTCCAGATCAATTGTTTGAGATGCTGAAAGACATCGCTGCTCGCCTGTCAGTGATGGCACCTTCTTCTGTACCTGTGGTCATTCCTCTTCCTTTTTCTATGTCTTGCCAAGCACTGCATCTGTCACTGCCATCACGCTATGATAGTAACTCCAGGGGTTGTCATGGGTTCCTAAATCAATGTACTATTCACCTGGAGATAGTGGCACACAAGTTTCCCTCTGACCATGCCAACGTGGCCTTTATGATAAACCTACTGTCCATGTAGACTGTCATTGGCCACTACTCACTGGGACTAAGAGGATCTATTGACAGTCAACCTGCAGCTTTTCCTAGATGATTTCACGTAATACCGCATTCTACCTTTGCAGATCTCCTGGGCCTTCCCTGACTGTGGTTCTATGCACTGGACTGGCAAACAGGTGAAGATGCGCTGGGGGCAACAGTAGTATTCCTGGTGGCTCAATTCACCTAGTGCAGCCCACTTCACCATCAAAGGCTTTGAGTCCTCTTCTAGGCCACCCAACTTTATATCAAGAGTTGCTGAAATTTTCCAGGAGAAGAAAGCAGAGACCCTTCCACCTTCGAACCTACGACTTCCCAATAGATCTCACGCCTGGCACGAAGGGTAAATGCTTTGTCTGTGCCTGAGACCCAGGGTATATCAAATAAAATTTGTAGAAGGGCTTTATTTGAAATCTTCTTTTCCTGATGAAGCTAGATTTTTCTTTGTAGAGAAGAAGGACTGATCTCCTCACCCCTGCATCAATTGTCATGGCTTGAACAAGATTACCATCGAGAACAGGTAACCGTTATCTCTGAACTCCGAGGTCTTTGACGTCTACGTGGAGCCAAGACCATCTCTAAACAAAACTAATAACTCGACTCTTGTGATGTAGTAAAGCATTAATGCATATAATTGAAAACCAGAAGTTTACATACACTATATAAACACACATATGCATGTTTTTCTCACTATCTGATATGAAATCAGAATTAACCTTACCTATTTTAGGTTAATAAGGATTACCAAAATTATTTATATTTGAAAAATGGCAGAATATGAGAGAAAGAATTTTTAAGGCATTTTTATTATTTTCTGCAAAGTCAAACGTTTACATATATTTCATTAGTATTTGGTTGCATTGTCCTCAAACATTTTGGTTATCCTTCCACAAGCTTCTCACCAGTCCCTCCTGCAGCAAAACAACCCCATAACATGATGCTACTATCCCTGTGTTTCACAGTTGGGATAGATTTCTTAGGCATCCAAGGTTCTCCCTTTTTCCTCCAAATGAAACAATGATCATTATGGCCAAACAGGACAGGTCGACAAAAATGTAGGTCTATGTTCCTGTGTGCATTTGCAAACATTAAACTGGCTTTTATATGTGTCTTTTGGAGTAATGGCTTCTTCCTGGCAGAGTGATCTTTCAGCTTATGTTGATACAGTACTCGTTTCACTGTGGATAATGACACAATCATACCAGCTTCTGCCAGAATCTTCACAAGATCTTTTGCTTTTGTTCTTCGGTTTATATGCACATTTCAGACCAAAGGACGTTCATCTCTGAGACACAGAACCTATCTCCCTCCGGAGCGGTATGATGGCTAGACATTCCCATCTTTTTTGTACTTGCATATAATTGTTTGTAAAGATGATCAAAACATCTTCAGGAATCTGGAAATTGCACCTGAGTATGATCTAGATTTGTGCACAATTCTCTTCTTGATATCTTGGCTGATTTCTGTGGACTTTCCCATGATGTTACACACAAAAGCAATGTGTTTCTGGTGTGTACTAAAATACCTCAGCGGATGTGTCTCTAACTCAGATGTTGTCAATAAACCAGAATAAAATCTGAATCTTCCAAAGACATGACATCATCATATGGGTTGTTAGATTTGCTTTGGCAAAAATGGTATGTAATTAATAGATGATGATTACCCTACCTGGATATGGGGTCAATTTTCTGTGAATTTTGAAGACCTTCCCTAAACTTGATTTGCATCATGTAATCCATGAAAATGACGTCATCAGTGAGGAATGGGAGGGAACATTGCAGCTCTGGCAGAGCTAGAACATTGCTGATGGTAGAGGTCAGTTGTGTTAATTTTCAATTTAAACACAGTGGGGGTGGTAGGGAGATTTCTAAAGTTCTTTGAAAACCCCTTTAGTGTTTATGCCTATCTGACTATCATTTCACAATGGAGTATACTGGAGTTTAAACCCTTGTATCTTTAAATTCCTTGTGTATATTACTATGTGATTTTATGCTGAACCAATGTTGAAATGCTATTTTGCACTGTGATTGAGTACAGGTGTTATGCCAAGTGAGATAGTGGTGATGACATATTGCACTTTGTGAAAGATTGAAATTTGCTAAGTGTAAGCTTCCACTCACATTTAGATGCAGCTCTGGGGATCGCAGTCAAATGCAGACAGAGACACAGACAGGTTGATCTGGTTCCAACACGGGTCCTCCTGTGTTTTATTGACACAGCAGATATACATCAAAACGTATGTCAGATACAAACAGAATGAAAAACAAAACGCCTGCTCGGCTGAGCGCTGACTAGACAGTGCAGTTTCCTCACTACACCTTGTTCAGCAAACGATCTAGGCGAGGTCCTGGATACTTCCAGTGAGACACACCTCTCAGGCCAAACTCCTTGACCTGTATCACAGAGAGCCCTGGTCAGCTGACTAGCTGACTTATAAAAGCTATCCCAAATCCTGGTCAGGTGGAACAAGGGGAGTAGACACCCACCCATCGCATTGCCTACTCCCAATAGAAGCCGTCCCGGGTTTTGGCTGAAACATACTACTTGGTAAACGTATGTTAACCCCTTATTGTGGTCAACACAACACAAACAAAAATGGCTTCTATTTCACCAAGGCCAGGTAACCTTGGTGACATGTTACCTACTCTCTTTTCCTGGTGTAAGCCAGAAATCTCGCTGGGATGTACACCCCATTAAGGACCTTCCCAGCTGCCACCTTACATAAGTCATGATGATAATATTGCTATCTGTGAATGTACCAGCTATGCAGCCAGAAGGGAGAGGTAAAGAGTAAGTTGCCACGGTAACCTAGTTGGGAGGGGTAGGTAGGTAGGAGTGAGACCACCCAAAAAAAGCATATAAATCGGCCGCAGATTAGTTAGTGAAGGGATTTGGTTAGTGTGTGGTTAGACCTGTGGTCTGAACCTTTGTCAGAACACAGGAGAAGATGAAGGGAAAGACTTAACCCGTGGAAGTCTGGGTTTCTGCCAGACTGCAGCTGGTAAGGCTCACAGCCTTTACTGGTCATGGATTCCTGAAAGAAACTAAAGAACTTTATGGAGAGAGTTACTGCCTAGCTGAGTAAAGAGGATCTCTTGGATAGGTACACTAGGATGTGTACTTGAGACGCAGCACAATAGTGAGTCCCGTGCCTTGCTTTCGAAACAGATGGTGTCCAGAATGTTGCCTCTGGCCTGACCCATCTAGATTGAATTAAGTTTTATAGGATATCAGTTCTCCTGGGGTTGGAAGACTCCTTGTAGTACCAAGACTGCATACGAATAAGGAAAGGATGGTGCACAGGTTGTTGCCTCTGGCCTGGCCGATCAAGATTTAAATCTCTTGGGGTTGCTACAGGATGTCAGTTCTCCTGGGGTGGAATACTCCTTGCAGTACCAAGACTGCATCCGAATAAGTGACAAGCTATTTAAAAGGGAACTCTACTGGCTGCTAACTACAATGTAAGTTGAGGGAGGACTGGTTGTTACTGAAAGAAAGGAATGCCGTGTACAAGATCTTGCTGGTATGAGTCTATGCATGTTTCCCAAAACGTTAACCCTTCGTCTGCCTCCTGCACAACATCATGGTGCCCCCCTACAACACTGCAACACCAATACAGCAGGAGAATACCACCATCATCATGGAGAGTGCCTCTGGGGATAAGAGTACTGCCATCTGCTCTAAACTTCAGGTCCCCCACCCTTTTGATTGATTTGGTCCTGGAATGGGGCATGAGAGTTATGATTGGAGTTGAAGCTGCCCTGACAACAGTGTGTGATGACTTTATCTACGACTCCTCTCATCCTCTCCACTGCCCCTCACTCCGGTCCATTACAACAATAAAGTATATAGACATAATATTAAAGACACCTGTCCAGGGGCATAGCTAAAGGCTCATGGGTCCAGGTGCAAGAATTCAGCTTGGGCCCCCCACATTTACAGCAAGATTTAATACTTCACTTCATTTACATTAACTTTGGAAGAATCCCAACCACTTCTCTGTTCAGAACGGAGAGGTTTCAGGGCTCGTTTAGGAGATAGAGATAGATATTGATGGCCAATACTAGCGATATGCCACCAATGTATGTAGGGAGACAATTACCTTTTTTTTAACAGCAAAAGTGGCACTAAAATAAGTTTTGTAATTGTGTCACTTTTCCATGAAGGACATTTATATATTTGTGATATAAAGTTTTAGGGCCATAGGGGCGGAGCTAAAAGTTGCGGTTTTGTCTGATAGTATTTATTTTAATAATGTTTCAGGAAAAGATCTTCAGGTGGAATTTTTATCACTTTTTTTTTTTTATCCTCTGTAACCGGGGTGGTATGCTAGATCCAGTTACAGGGGAAATGCATTCACTGCTCTGACTTTAGAGCTGATCTGGGTCTTATAAGACTAAGCAACTCAGGTAGTCACCAAGCCCTGGCGGTCATGTGACCACTGATGCCGAAAGCAGGAAGTCGACACAAGCTTCCTGTCTAGCGCTTCTTGAATGTTATATACACAGTGACTGAGAAACAAAGGATGATAATTAACCGCTCCCATATTCTCAGTGGAAAGCCCAACTACACAGCCACGGGCCAATATTTTATATTTAATGAGTAGAAACTAGTTAATAAAAAATGTAAAAAAAAACAGCTGTCAGGTAGATGTTACTCTTGAGGTGTGAGACACTAGCTGATACCTAGTGTCTCACACCTGACAAGTAACACCTTATGCCTCATTTGTAATTCCATGGTGCTGGAAGTCCCATATCCTAGCCAAATGCTTGCTGCAGGTGAGGAGCAGCTAAACTGAGCACTTCCACTTCTTGTGGACAGTGGGTGGGCTGCCAAGTCTACATTTGCTCCAGGCAGTCCCCAAACCCTGCTGCCCATCTGTTCTCATTCCCACCCTTGTTTTCTGTACTACCTCCACCCCGTTCATTCCCGCCCCCGGCACTGCCCCCAATACTGAGCCTGTATTGCTGGGTCAACACATACATGAGAGGAGGAGCAGGAACAGACATTTACTCTTACTGAAGCCATGCCTATGCTTCTCCTCTCCATACTAATGTTGCTGGCCTGTTTATTAATTGGCAGGCAAACAGCTGTGGTGGGTCCCACCTCTGACACAAGGTGCATGTCGCTCTGCTCTTAAAGCTACCTATTGCTACAGGAGTGTGGGGAAGGGGGCCTACAGGGTGCACCTAGCTCAAGGGGTCTAATCACAAGTGCGACCACAGCGACTCCTGTAGCTAAGCCACTGCACCTGTCTAATATTATGTAGGTATGTCATCCAAACAACTCTGACCTATTGAAGCATGGATTTCACAAGATCTCTGAAAGTGTCCTGTAGTATCTGCCACCAAGACATTTGCAGCAAATACTTTAAAGGGTTTGCTCATTGAAACCATTTCTGGCATATCCACATATACTTGTGTCTGATGGATGTAGGTCCTACATACAATTGAAACCAGAAGTGTACATTTGGATTTACCGCACTTTCCTTCACCGTGCTAAACAAGTATATTTGACCTCCCTCATCTTATTATTACATAATAACCCAAAATGACTGTTTGATACTTTCTTCTCCCTCCTCAGACCTAAAGCCTAGGCCCCAGTCACCGACCTCTGTGTTGCATACCTGACCATTTAGTTCAAAGAGAAAATAGACAATATCCATCAAAACATATATATGTATATCAGTCTCCAAATCATCCCCATCCTGTCCCTTCCCGCACCTCCTCTAGTCTGCTCTCAGCACTTGATCCAACAACAGAAGAAGTATCCAGGCGTCTCTTTTCTGCTCGCCTTACTACCTACTTCAGTGACCCCGTTCCTTTCCACCTCTTTCAGTCCATTTCTCCAGCTGTCCTTTCTGACCTAACTGTAATCTTTAACCTCTCTATTTCCACAGGCATCTTTCCATTTTCCTTTACACATGCGGTTATACCCCCTTTACTAAAAAAGACCACTCTGGGCCCTTCCTGCACTGCTAACTACCAACCAGTCTCTAACCTGCCCTTCATCTCTAATCTCTTGGAATGTTGGGCTAATCTCACCTAATCCACTATCTGACTACTAACTCTCTTCTCAACACTCTGCAATCAGGTTTCCTCACTTAACATTCAACAGAAACTGTTCTAGTTAAAGTTTCAAATGGACTGCTCACAGCTAAATCTCAGGGCAACTACTCGTTGCTTCTTTTGGATTTCTTTGTAGATCACCAACTTCTCCTCCACATGCTCAGTGTCATTGTCCTCCAGGACACCACTCTGTCTTGGTTTTTAGCCTATCTCTCTGACCTCTCCTTTAGCATCTCATTTGCAGGTTCTACTTCTTCTCCACAGGGACTAGTTATAGGTCCTCTCCTTTTTTCACTCTACACAGCCCCATTGGAAAAACCATTAGCTGATTTGGCTTTCAGTACTCTCTATATGCTGATGACACTCAATTATACACTTCTTTCAGTGACATCACCCCCGCCCTGTTACAAAACATTAAGGGCCACATATGTTAAAACTGTCTTGGCCTAAAACTTTTCTTGTTGCCCACAGCAACCAATCAGAGCTCCCCTTTCATTTTATATAGTGCTCTGAAAAAATGAAAAAGAGCTCTGATTGGTTGTTATGGGTAACAAAGACAGTCTTAGACATAGACAGTTTTCATACATGTCCCCCTAACTGTCTGTCTGATGTCTCTGACATCATGTTCTATTTCTGTTTCAGTATGTGGTACTACCATAACTCCTAGGCAGTAGGCCCGCTGTCTTGGGGTCACAGTAGATTCCTATCTGTCCATATGTCCTTATATTCAATATACCTCCAAAACAGCTCAATAATCTGTCCTTTGCTTACTATGGAAACAACTCAAACTCTTATGGTCGCCCTTATACTTTCTCATTTTCAGTACTGTAACTTCTTGCTTATCGATCTCTCTCTCTGTAAACTCTCCCCTCTCCTATCTGTCCTGAATGCAGCAGCCATGCTCATCTTTCAATCCAGTCGCTATACTGATGCCTCTACCCTGTGTCAGTCACTACACTGCTGTATAGAATACAAAATAAAATAATAATCACTCTCACACATAAAGCTCTCAACAGTGCTTCACTCCCCTACATCTCCTCTCACATCTCTGTCTACCACCCTACCCAGTCTCTCCACTTTGCTGATGCTCTTCGACTAAATGCCTCAGTCATCTGAACCTCCCATGCACGCCTTCAAAATTTTGCATGTGCTACTCCAGTTTTTTGCAACATGCTACCCCAGATGTTAAAGCAAAACTCACAAACCCCTGAGAATACATCTTCTTAGGTATGCCTACCAAGATCCCTACTTGCTAACCCCCTGGTCTCTGTCACAAACACTACTGAAACTCCTGATACTTGGGCACTCACAGGCACTTACTTTGGCACTCTGTACATTGATGTACTGTCTGGGTGACAGGTTCATCCACTTATGTAAACTACCCTGTATTTATGAAACATGGCTGGACCATTATGTAAACCAAATACTTCCCACCTTTTGTCTCCCACATAAACTCTAAGCTATTGCAAGCAGGGCACTCACACCTTATGTCTGATCTGAAAGTAGCTTTTCACTATGCAATCTTTGTTTTGTATCTGTACTTGTATCATGAGGAGCTGCAGGAGGTTCTTTGCAAGAGACGCTGCCCTGAAGCCATTATCCTCCATGGCTTCCAGCAATGCTCTGGTAGCTTCATAGGAAGCTACAAGAGCAGAAAGCCCTGAAAAGCACTACTGGGTAAGGCAGCATGGCTTAGGGGGACCTTCGAAGCTCCATCCCCTCTCCCGAGCAGAGGAGCAGGAAGAGCCAGGATTCCAGCAGCAGGACAGGTGAGTGCAGTACAGGAATCCTGGCTCTTCATGCTCCTCTGCTCGGGAGAGGGGGGTGGCAGAGAGTATGTGAGGAGAGGGGCATTTGTGTGTGTTTGAGTGTGCGGGGGATGGTTGTGTGTATATCAGTGTGTGTGAGGGGTTTGTGTAGTTCAGTGTGCATGCGAGGGGTGTGAGTGTGTGTTTGAGTGTGCAGGGGAGGGGTGTGTGTATTTCAATGTGTGTTGGAGGGGTGTGTGTGTTTGAATGTTCAAGGTTGCCTACTTATCTTTTGCCCTTTGCTCCTGTCTCCTTCCCCCTGCAGTCTTTCTCTGATGGTCTCAATGGGCAGGAGACAGGCCACAGGGGTAGAAGTTGCCATATGCTGCCCTTCTCCTGCCCCCTGAGGTCTGTCTTTGGCAGCTGCAGGGGGCACGAGACAGGCCGCAGGGGACAGACTCCGGCAATTATAGCCTATTCAGGATCCAGGAAAGCTGGGTGTTACCTGTGGGCGATGGCTGTCACCCAGCTTTCTTGCATGCTGGATAGGCTATCCAATCTATTTGTATGTGTGTAATGTTTGTTTATTTACAGGTTCCCATTTGGGCTATGTCGGATTCGGTGGACTACGTCAGATTAACTTGAACCTATTTTTTTCAAATAAAATGGTTAAATTGGGCTGGTGTCGGGGGGTGTTTATTTAAATAAAAAAAATTTTGGGCATTTTGTGTGTGTTTTTTCTGTATAATTCCAGTGATCGTAATGGAGGTGTCTGACAGGCGCCTCTTTATTACTATCGCTCGGGCTTGGTGTCAGTCAGCGGTATTTCTTGTTGCCCATCGCTGACACTAACCCCATGTCACTATTACCCCAGTAGCCAACGCACCAGGGGTACTGGGAAGAGCCGGTAACCATCAGAAGTGGACCCTCTAATTTGATTTTCCTTTTCTGGAGCAGCTGCAGGCTGGTATTTTTAGAATAGGAAGGGACCAGTATTGATGGTTCTTCCCATTCTGATAGTATCAGGCTGCAGCTGTCGGTTTTACCTTGACTGGTTATGGAAAATGGGGGGAACCCCACGTCTTTTTTCCCAAAAAATTTATTTATTTAATGAGAATATAAACCCGGGCATCCACTATAATGATTACAGGAGGTGCCCACTTTAGGATTCTCAGTAAATAAATGATTTTGGAAACAAACGAAGTGGGGTCTCTCCATTTTCCATAACCAGCCAAGGTAAAACCGACAGCTGCAGCCTGATATCATAATGGGAAGGTCCATTAAATTCTGGTCCCTTACGACTCTAAAAATACCAGCCTGCAGCTGCTCCAGATGCGGACTATCACATTAGACTGTCTGCTTCTGACGGTTACTCGGCTCTTCCCAGTACCCTTGGTGATTTAGGTACTGGGGTAATAGTGACACAGGGTTAGTGTCAGCCTTGTGACAAAAACTACTGCTGGCTGACACCAAGCCTGAGCGATAGTAAGAGAGAGGTGTCTGTCAGACACCATAATACAGCGAAACACTCCAATGTTCAATTAGCAATAAAATCTTCTGCAAAGCTTTATTTAGGCTTCTTCTTAAGCCATAAAACACATAATACAGACATGTAAACACATAATGTATATTGCACTTGCGGTTTTTAGATCTCAAAGCCAGGAGTATCAAGGATAAGTCCATAAGCCTTTCAGATGGCGATCATAGCAAAGTCCATTTTCAGACCTGTAGCAATCTGCCCAGGTTTGTGCAGCCAAACGCGATGTTTTGGGGCTCCGCCCCTTCCTCAAGCGTGCTCACAGATTCATCAGTCTACTATTTATATCCTATTGTAAATAAAAAACAATGTTTATAACATATGACAATACGCAAACAATATAAACATACACTTAAATATAAACGTTAAAATTACACTCTTCATTAAGACCTTTAGGTGTTAGCGTGTCTAATGTGAAGATCCAAAATACCTCCCTTCTCAGGAGCTTCTGTTTAAGTTGTTGTTCCACTGGACAAAACATTTGTTCGATCACCTGCCAGCGTAGTTCACAAATGTTGTGCTTAGCCTCCCTGAAATGTCTAGCGACCGATGTTTCCTCAAACTTTTCAGTATTAGTGGGATGCGTTACCGCGTCCTCTTCCATTCTACTTTTAAAACTTCTAATACAGGACTTATGTTCATTAAATCTTATCTTGCTCTTATGGGACGTCTACCCTATATACAATTTTCCACATGGGCATTTTATGGAATAGATGACATTCTTTGAATCACACGTAAAATACCCTTTAACATAAATTTTATGTCCCATTGTGGGATGCAATATTTCAGATCCCTTAATTATGCCAGAACAATGTTGGCAAGACATACATGCAAAAGTGCCAGTTTGTCAAATACCCAAAGCATTAACCCTTTGCTGTTTACTCTTCAGGATATCAGCTCTAATGAGATTGTTTCCTATAGTCTTTCCTTTCTTGTATACAACTCTAGGTGGTGCGGAAAACAGTCTCCCATACTTGGGGTCGTTTTGTAAGATACCCCACCATTTGCGGATAGTACTAGCTATCATATTTGAATGGGCATCATATTTTGAAATAAACAACATTTGTTGATCTCTTTCTTTTACCTTCTTTTTTCCTTCTCTTAAATTCTGTATATCCATTTGTGCAACCTCTTTCCCAACTTTCTCTAGCTGAGCTCTACTATAACCTTTCTCAACAAATTTATCTATCATATCTTCCATATTTTTTAGATATTCTTCATCACTAGAACAAATTCTCCTTATCCTGATAAATTGACTCTTGGGGATACCTGAAAAAACCATAGGTGAATGAAAACTCTCTCTACGTAAAAGGTTATTTCTATCCGTTTCCTTACAATACAGTGTAGCAGACCAGGAAGGGTAATCCAGCAGCCAGTCCAAACGTTTTTTGTCAAAGGTAAAAAAGAGTAGCTTTATTTGGTCAATTTAAAACATCCAAACATCTCATGTCACACCATGATTAAGGGAGGAGTCTCCCGAAACGCGTCGGTGTGCAACACCATCATGTTTCCTCTTTGAGATGTTTGGATGTTTTAAATCGACCAAATAAAGCTATTATTTTTTACCTTTGGCAAAAAACGTTTGGACTGGCTGCTGGATTACCCTTCCTGGTCTGCTACATTGCTGCTTGTGGGGACAGCGCTCCAGAACCCACATTTCCGTGCAGCCGCTACATGGAGTATAGGTGAGCTGAAAATTACTTTTCTTTTTTCTTACGATACAGTGTGGTATGTAACCGATTCCCTTGTCTAAACACTTGTACATCAAAAAAATGGAATACTATTAACACTCTTCGTAATAGTAAACTGGATTGTTGGATGACAGCCATTCAAATACGAAAAGAACTCCTCTAGCTCCTCGTCAGGGCCCCTCCATATCATAAATACGTCATCCACATACCGCATCCATGATGCGAAATGTGGGCGATATGCACAAGAGGATATATATCTTTCCTCAAAAGATGCCATATATATGTTCGCTAGACTTGGGGCCACTGGGGATCCCATGGAAACACCCTGCCTCTGCATGTAAAAATCTTTGCCAAATCTAAAATAATTACTCCCAAGTACAAATTCAAAAAGTTCCATTAGAAATGCCAATTTACGATTATCTTGCATTATGCTGTCTTGCATTAACTTCTCACGAATTGCTTCCTTACCCTCATCGTGCGGGATACTCGTAAAAAGACTCTTGATTTCAAGTGTACATAGAGTAATATGTTCATCAATTTCAATTGTATCCAACCTTCTAAGGAAGTCACTAGTATCCCTTAAACAATCAGTCAAGTTAACTACAATCTTCTGAAGATAGCTGTCAGGATAAACGGCAATCGGTTCAAATATTGACCCTATGCCGGAAACGATAGGTCGTCCGGGCGGGCTAGTAATATCCTTATGGATTTTAGGAGTTAGATACAGAAGTGGAACTCTAGGATTTTCACATGTTAAACTAGTGGCAATGTTTTTTTCAATAATTCCCAAATGTAAGGCTTCATCAATTGTATTACTAATAGTAGTCTTGAACTCATTAGTAGGATCGCCCTTTAGTTTTAAATAGACATTACTATCACTCAGTTGTTTATCAGCCTCCTCTAAGTATTGATTTTTGTCCATCACGACAGTACCGCCTTCCTTGTCCGCTTTTTTTTATAATAATACTGTCATCGTTTTTAAGTTCTTGAATAGCTCCTCGTTCACAACGACTAATATTTTAGGTCTTTTTCCTAATTTTATCCCATTTAGAAAATACCTCCTGTTTAACTACATTCTGAAAAGTCTCAAGTGAATTATTAACTATTTTGGGATCAAAGTTACTGATTTGCCTAATATTTACACCAGGTTTTACTATGATCTCCCTTAATTCCTTTCCCAAAATACAATCTAAGACGCAGCTTACGGCAAAATTTATAAAAATCAGTGACAAAATCAATCGCGTTTGGCTGCACACACCTGGGCAGATTGCTACAGGTCTGAAAATGGACTTTGCTATGAACGCCATCTGAGAGGCTTATGGACTTACCCTTGATACTCATGGCTTGGAGATCTAAAAACCGCAAGTGCAATATACATTATGTGTTTACATGTCTATAGTATGTGTTTTATGGCTTAAGAAGAAGCCTAAATAAAGCTTTGCAGGAGATTTTATTGCTAATTGAACATTGGAGTGTTTCGCTCTATTTTTGTATATATGTTGGGTGAGAGAAAGGCACCCAGTATACACTCCTGTGCACGCGGTTTGGTGATAGATAGAAGTCCGCTACATATATTTTGTCTGTCAGACACCTCCATTACTAAAACTGGAATTAAAAAAAATTACACAAAAACAAATACAGACTGCACAAAAAATATTTAAATAACCACTTCCCAGCTACAGACCTCTCTTACCATTTTATTAAAGAAATCAATCCAACGTTGGTCTGACATAATCCAATAAGTCTGACATATACCAAAGGGGAAACCTGTATAAATATAAGAACATTACAAAAAACATGAACTTACTAAACTTATCTCCTGCACCCCCTTAAGATCATTCCTGTGGCTGAACTTCTGGGGTTGCAGGGTACGGTTCAGGCTGCACAATATGATTCTGGGGGTTACAGAGCACAGCCGCAGCACAATCTCCCAGGGGATGGTCCTATGCCCCCCAAGGAGATTGTAAGCTGTGCTCTGTACTCCTCTCTCTCACCAGTCCCCACCACTGTGTTATGCATTGTAGTGCCAAAACATAATGTAACCCCTACCATAACCTCTCCATCTAACACCCCATAGTTCTCTCACCTTCACTTATTACTCCACCTATCACTCTATAACCTCTCCACCTAATAACCTATAGTCATCTCACCTCCACCTACCACTCCACCTCCACCTATCACCCCATAACCGTCCCACCTGCACCTATCACCCCATGTCGAGTTTGTACAGAGGTGGCCACAGGTAGGGAAGTGCTGAAAAAAATAGAATTCTAATATGTTTGATAATGTTTGGTAAATTCTGCAGGGAACAGTCGTGACCGAGAGAAGTCATCACGGCGGTCTGGACAGGATGGAGAAGAAAAGGGAAAAAGAAAAATTCCAGCCATAAATGTCTCTGGTGAGTCCCTAAATGTAACTGTTCTGTAGTCACTTAAACGTCTGCAGAGCCTGTAGAACTTGGTAAGTATGACATGTATCCTCTACATTGTAAATTGCTACAGAATATGTTGGTGCCATATGAATAAAGATTATTATTAGAGATGGGTGAATCGATTCTAACGAAGTTGAATTCGTTTAGAATTTCAGGAAAACTTCGATTCTGCATGAAGCCGAAGTTTAGGGTGATTCGCGGGAACGAAGTGTGTTTTGTATTGCTAAAATGGCCGCAAGCACATGACGTGACATGGGGAAGAAAGGAAGACCCTAAATGACATGTGCTGACATCAAGCCAATCAGAGACCGGCGGGCTTCTGTGACGTCACAGCACTATAAGTACGGATGCCATGCTCGCTCCTCACACTGCTCTCGTTGTGCCGTGCAGCAGCAGAGATCTCGCACAAAGGAAATTGTTTTTAACAGCGATTTGGGGGTGGGGGAGCGTCACTGCTTTTATCAGAGACTGCTCCCCTTCCGTTATCATTTTGATTCAGTTTGTGGGGTATTGTAATTCAAGTCCAGGGTGGGTCTAATTCTGCTCCCTATACATTTTAATTCCATCTGGTCATTTCTGGAGCGCATTGAATATTCAAGGGTTAACTAAGCCTGTTAATGGTTTTACACGACTATATTGTTCCTGGTCATTTGTGGAGCGCATTTTATATCCGAAGGTTAATTAAGCCTGTTTGTGCTTTAATATTCAGTAAAATACACAGTGTTTTTAAACACCACAGATGAGTAAATTTTCCCTGGTGATTTCTGGAGCGCAATTTATATTCAAGGGTTAATTAAGCGTGTTTGTGCTATTATATTCATTAAAATACACTGTTTTTCTATACCACATACGAAAAATTTTTCCTGGTGATTTCTGGAGCGCAATTTATATTCAAGGGTTAATTAAGCATGTTTGTGCTTTTACATTGAGTAAAATACGTGGTGTTTTTCTATACCACAATCGAGTAAATTTTTCCTTGTTATTTCTGGAGCGCAATTTATATTCAAGGGTTAATTAAGTGTGTTTTTTTGCCTTTATTTTCAGTAAAATACACAGTGTTATTCTATACCACATATGAATAATATTTCCTGTTGATTTCTGGAGCGCAATTTATTTTCAAGGTTAATTAAAGCGGTTTGTGCTTTTATATTCAGTAAAATACACAGTGTTTTCTATACCACATACGAGTAAATTTTTCACTGGTAAATTTCTGGAGAAAAAATTAAAATTAAAGGGGTTAATTAATCCCATATACAAGGTACCAAAGCACCATCTCTTGTAAGGCAGAGAAACTCCCATAATACACTTTATACACACAAAAATGGAGCCATATCTCTAAAAAAGTACAAAATTTTATTTAGTTTAAAAACACTTAAACACAAAATGACAAACATACATAGTGGATATCTACAAAAAAGAAGGGACAAGACGGCAAAAAATTTGCCTCCCTCAAAATTGGAGTAAAATTAGTAATGAAATAGTGGATATAGAATATAGAATGATAGGCTTAAAAAATTTTTTTTACTCATAATTACAATACTATGACGGACCCGTGTCCATTCCCACATCAATCCATAAATCTATCCTATCCAATTCAAATCCCCCAAAGCTTTGCACAGCAATATGTACAAAACTACCCACAAAAAATGAGTCTAGGCAACAGACAATGCAAGGTAGACAAAGACACTTTGCAACTCAAAGACCAAAGAGTATTTACCCATCTGGTAAGGAGGGTAAGGGGTACAATGCCACTCGGTCCACGTCCCTAACGCGTTTCGCCAATAGGCCCTCAAAGGACTAGGTTAGATGTCCAGAGATCATTATATATGAAGTGACTAATTACCTCAGGGTCTCTTTTGCCCATAGCAAACGTGCATTTATCGGCCACCTGCGCCGTACATTTGGAGCCGAATCCCGCCGTCCCCCCGGGCCCTCCGGGCCTGTATAGTGCATGACGCGGAATGCGCATTTCCCGGGCATGCGCAAAGCCAAAATCAAGACGCCGGAGCGAACACCGGAAGTCGGGGTCCGTGAACGGCGCACGGGGCACAGCACCCGCTGAGCTCAAAAACCCATATCTGACTGACATCAAAAAAGGAAGGAAAATCTGGAAAATCTAATAAACAACAGTGAAAGGAAAAAAAAAAAAACAAACAAAAAAAAAAAATATTTTATTATTATTATTCGATTTTCCTTCTTCTTTTAGTTATGGTCGCTCTTATGATACAGATGTTTAACGGACAGGTGTTAGTAGTCCATAATTCAAGAACTCGGCATTGGTTAGTAATTTATAGGCATCAGCCACATCCATACAATAAATTCACACCTAAAGATAAATTCACAAATAGTAAAAAATAATGAAAAACAAAAACATCATCACAAGACAAAAAAACCCTAAGGATTAAAAACAGAAAAATGGAGAAAACAGAGGAAGGATGCAAAACCCAGCTTTTCATTAAGGCCAGTGGGACACATAGTATTGAGGCGGACTATCCACCTACATTCTTTTTGCTCTAACATTTGTTTGATATTCCCACCGCGGATACCGCAGTGTACTCTATCCATCCCTATAAATCGAAAAGAGGCCGGATTAGAGTCATGAAATTGAACAAAATGTCTCGGGATAGTTTTTAATGTGGAGACATCCTGGCAGTTTTTTGCAGCCATGATGTCTCTCACATGTTCCCTCGTCCTGATACGTAATTCTCGCGTCGTTAACCCAACATATGATTTAGGGCATCCACAGGTTGCAAGATATATCACGTTTGTTGTACTACATGAAATATAACTCAAAATCTTAAATCCCGCTGCACCGATTAGATGAAAAGAAAATGGCCCGTGTCATATTCTGACATGCCAGACAATCACCACATGGGTAAAAGCCAAAGCCTTGGGGTCGTAACCCCAAATGGGTCTTTTTCTCAGGGATATAATGGCTTCTGACTAATAAATTTTTCCCAAATTCCGACATCTCCTAGCTGTCATTTTTGGGGCACAACAGAAAATCTTTGAAACATGGTTCTGTCTGGAGAACGACCAATGTTTCATGAGAATTTGTCTCATACAGACCACTGGGTTTTAAATATGTAGAAATAATCTAACATTTTTATCAGTGGATCTCTTTACAGTGTTTTTAAAACAACATTTCTCTTGGGTCTTTAATACCCTTTATTGATTTTCTGCCACGTATCCTCTCTCTCTGAAACGAGACTTTAGATCGGAAGTTTGGGGCTTCAAATTTACAAAAAAAAACTGCCAGATGTCTCCACATTAAAAACTATCCCGAGACATTTTGTTAAAATTTCATGACTCTAACCCGGCTTCTTTTCGAGTAATAGGGATTGAGAGAGTACACTGCGGTATCCGCGGTGGGAACATCAAACAAATGTTAGAGCAAAAAGAATGTAAGGGGGATAGTCCGCCCCCAATACTATGTGTCCCACGGGGCCTTAATGAAAAGCTGGGTTTTGTAATCCTTCCTCTGAATCTTTTCCATTTTATGTTTTTAATTCCTTAGGTTTTTTTGTCTTGTGATGATGTTTTTGTTTTCATTAGTTTTACTAATTGTGAATTTATCTTAGGTTTAATTTATTGTATGGGATGTGGCTGATGCCTATGATTACTAACCATGCCGAGTTCTTGAATTATGGACTACTAACACCTGTCCGTTAAACATCTGTAAACATAAGAGCGACCATCAACTCAAAAGAAAAGGAAAACGAATAATAATAATAAAATAAATTTTTTTTTTTTCCCTTTCACAGTTTTTTTATTAGGTTTTTTTTGTGTTTTATCACAATTTATGAATGTGTGGGATTATCACTTTTTATACACAATTTTTTTTCTAATGTTATACATTATTTATTGTACATCTTTCACTTTATTACATTTCTTAGTAAGTTTTTTATTTCAGTAATCTAATGTAATATAAGCAGTATTTATTTCCACTATCTTAGATTTTTTATTATTATTAATAATAATTAAATTTTCACTATATTCACTGAGATTTTATTGTTTGCTATTTTTCCCTGCATACACTAAATTATTTGGGTCAGATTTTCCTTCCTTTTTTGATGTCAGTCAGATATGGGTTTTTGAGCTCAGCGGGTGCTTGTGCGCTCGCCGTTCACGGACCCGACTTCCCGGTGTTCGCTCCGGCGTCTTGATTTTGGCTTTGCGCATGGCCGAAATGCGCATTCCGCGTCATTGCACTATACGCCGGAGGGCCGGGGGGACGGCGGGATTCGGCTCCGATGTACGGCGCAGGTGCCGATAAATGCACGTTTGCTATGGGCTAAGAGACCTGAGTAATTAGTCACATTCAATATATAATGAGTCATCTGGACATCTAACCTTAGTCCTTTGAGGAAGCCTATTGGCGAAACGCCTTAGGACGTGGACACGAGTGGCATTGATACCCCTGAAAACCCTCCTTACTAGATGGGTAAATACTCTTTGGTCTTTGAGTTGCAAAGTGTCTTTGTTTACCTTGCATTGTCTATTGCCTAGACTCATTTTTTTGTGGGGTAGTTTTGTACATATTTCCTGCTGCAAATGCTTTGGGAGGAAGAATTGGATAAGGATAGTATTATTTGGGTTGATGTGGAATGGACACGGGTCCGTCTAGTATTTTAATTATGAGTTTAAAACAATTTTCTAAGCCATATCATATCTTATTCCTATATCCACTATTCATTAATAATATACTATAATTTTTAGCAGGCAATCTTTGCCGTCTTGTCCCTTCTTTTTTTGTAGATATCCTCCTATGTATGTTTGGGCAATTTTTGTTTTAAATGTTGTTTTAAAACTAAAAAGTTTTGTACTTTTTAGAGATATGGCTCCATTTTTCTGTTAACAAGGGTTAATTAAGCGTGTTTGTGCTTTTATATTGAGTAAAATACATGGTGTTTTTCTATATCACAATCGAGTTAATTTTTCCTTGTTAAATTTCTGGAGTGCAATTTATATTCAAGGGTTAATTAAGCGTGTTTGTGCCTTTATATTCAGTAAAAAAAACACAGTTTTTCTAACCACATAAAGAATAATTTTTTTCCCGTTGATTGTCTAGCCAAAAACAGAGTGAACAGAACACAGAAGACATGCAAAACCCATTTACGGGCATCCTGTTTTGGGTCAACTCCTTTTGTTTTTTTTTCTTTAGCAATACTGATGGATTATTTACCGTTAAGGCGGACCGGCAATGAAAGGAAGGGGAAAATATCAGAGACGTAACGCAAAATTTCTGCCCACCCCCTCCGCCATCGGGGGGCCTCTACAGTAAAAACGAAAAAAAGGTTTTGTCATTCGTGACGGTTTTTAAAGCCTGCCTCATGGATGAAAACCCCCCTCTGACATCCCCTTACGTGCTGAACCTTTGCCGGCTCCAGTAACCAATTTTGTGTTCTTTGACCATTTAGGGTCCACCCTAAAATTTTTTAAATTTTCCCCCGCGCCATGACTTTTTCATGCTGCATTCCCGCTTCAGTTTTTTGGTCAGTTTTGCCCCCGTAAGTGCCCAGGGAACATATTCCGCAGCACTTTACAATATAGAGGGAATAAGCACAGACAAACCAGACATTACATTTTAAAAAGCTACTGACAAATGAGACACGAGGTGTGAGGGCCCTGCTCGCAAGAGCTTACAATCTATTAGGGTGTATGGGTGAAACAAAGGGTGACAAGTGCTTGGTTTACAATGGAACAGCCATTTTACATAAATATAGGGTAGTATACATAAAATGTGGATGAAACCTGCCATCCCAACCATAACTCTATATATACAGATAAGTGCCTGTGGGTGCCAAAATGCAGGAAGTGACGAATCTGTGACAGAATTGGGTGGTTGACAATTAGGGATCTTGATAGCTTGTCTAAGAAGATGAGTTTTCAGAGCGCACTTAAAACTGTGAGGGTTGTGAGTGTGCCTGATCACATGGGGTAACATGTTCCAGAGAACTGGTGCAATACGTGCAAAATGTATGCAAAGTACAACTCACCTCAGCCGAAAGTGCGGGAGTGTGCTTCCAGGACCTACTAGGATGTCACACCAAGGGAGGGGGGGGGAGTCATGTGCCTGCTGTGTGCTTTCAAGACCTGTGATGATGCCACACGGAGAGGGCGAATCATGTAGCTGCTGTGTGCTTCTAGGACCTGTGATAATGTCACACAGAGGGGAAGAGTCATGTGATACTACTCAGTGTATGCAGAATTCTGCGGTATTGGTTGGATCACTGCTGGATGAGCTGAAGCAGAGCTGTGTCTGTGTGTGTTATATGTGCCTGCAGCAGAGCTATGTGTAATGTGCCTGCAGAAGAGCTGTGTGTAATGTGCATGTAGCTGAGCTGTGTGTGATTAATGTGGCTAATTAATGGGGACAATAATTTCATACATCGTGGTACCAAGTCCTCTAGTTTCTGCTCCTTGCAATGCTGTCTGTCCTGGTTAGTGAAGGGGCATCACTTACTTACTGCATTTCTTACCATAGGCTTATACTCAAGTCAATAAGTTTTCCCAGTTTTTTTGTAGTAAAATTAGGTGTATCGGCTTATACTCGAATATATATATGGTAATTATTATTATTAATGGCATTTCAGGTGTGCAGATCCTCTGAGGAACCATTATAGTGAAAACCTGCTAGAATTGACTCTGTTTTTGAAAGTACACTCCTCGAGAAGTTTATCTAGGGGTATAGTAAGCATTATTATCCCACAGGTGTTTCACAGCTTCTTTTAGTTTAGTCCTGTGAATCTGAAAAATATTTTTTTTTCTAGTAATATGTAGTTGTAGGTCAAAATTTTTAATATTCAGATAGCAGGAAGGAATGCAATTTGGATTTTGGAGTGGAGATTTTGCTGGAATAGTTTTCAGGCACTATATCACATTTTCAAAGCCCCTGAAATAACAGTACAATGGAAATCCCCCAAATGTGACCCCATTTTGATAACTACACCCGTCAAAGAATTAAATGGTGATAATTATAGCATGATGTGTTTCACAGATTTTTGTAGCGATGGACTGTAAAAATTAAAAATCACTTTTTTTCCAATAATATATAGTTTTAGCTATTCTTTTTAATCTTTATTTGTCACACAATTCCTCTTAAGTACAAATACCCCGGATAAGGTTAAAAAAAAAAAAAAAAAAAAGGTTTCTCAGGCACATGGCAGGGCTCAGTAAGGAGGATGCACCATTTGGCTTTTCATGCACAGATTTTGCTGGAATGATTGTCAGGTGCCCTGTCACATTTGTTTATCCATCTGGGTATCAGTACAACATTAGCCCCCAGAAATTAGCCCACTTTGGAAACTAAACCGCTTAAAGTGTTTATAGGAAGTACTGAGCACTTTGACCTTTCAGGTGTTTTCCAGAAATTAGTGCACAGTATATGTGGAAGAGTTACAATTTTTCCACAGATATGCCATTTCTGTGTCCAGCTAGTGTCTCAGTGAGAAGTGCTTTTATTGGTATTTTAATTTATAATATTAGGAGTATGTAAGCTGTGCAGAATGCTTTAGGACATAATAGGGTGGAAAAATAATGCATATCAATATAGTTGCATATTAAGTAAGGCTGTGAAGGTCCATCAAGTCCAAATTCAAAAAACTCTGTTTTTTCAGAGGAAGTTGAAAACCTCATGAGGCGGTTGCCAATTGCTCCACACAAGAGGAAAAATTGCTTCCCGACTGCAAATATGGCAATTGTAGTAAATAACTAAATCAATGTCCCATCTTCACTCTTGTACTGATAACCTGTACAGTTAGATTTTTCATCTAAGCTCCTCTTGAACTTGTTAAATGAATTCACCATTACAACCTTTTATAGCAGCGAATTCCATAGTCTCATCACTTTTAGAGTAATGAATCCCCATCTGTTATGATGGTAAAACATCATGTAAGGGATGCCCTAGTCTCGGCCTGGCTTACTCTGCCTAAGCAGGGCAACCTCCCCAAAAAAGGCGACCCCACACTCAAACCCCTTTCTGAGCTGTACCTAGTAAAACATGTGCCAAAAAAACAGAAGACAAACATACAACAAAAAAGGAACAGATAACAAATAAAGAAAAGTTGTACGGGCCGAGGTCAAACCAGTAGTATGCAAAGTAATAAAGGACAGAGTGGGAAAGTGACCAGAAAGACAAGCTAAAATCTGAGAACCAGCAAAATGACACAGCAGAGCAAAACAGACAGCTAGGACACAGAAAACAAATCACCAGCAGAGACTGGCAGACAGGAAGAGGTTTAAAACCCCCGTCCCAGCCAGGGATTGGCTCAAGCGCTTAACCTATTATGCATAAATCCGCACCCTGGCTGAGGCTGCAACAAAATCCTCTAATTGCCAGTAGCACAGTCCTGACAGTACCCCCCTTTTACGAGGGGCCACTGGACCCTTAAGTCCTGGACCAGGCTTCGGAGGGAATTTTTAGTGAAATTTACTCACTGAACAATCGGCATGGATCAAGGTCGCAGGCTCCCATGTGAGCTCCTCTGGCCCATACCCTCTCCAATGTACGAGATATTGAAGAGCATTTCTGACTCTTCGGGAATTCACTATATACTCAACTTCGAGCTCTAGATCCCCCTCTACCTGGAAAGGAGTGGAAGGTTGCATACGAGGACAGGTAGGAGGTACGTACGTTTTGAGCAGCGATTTGTGGAAGACATTATGGATTTAGAAAGTCGGTGGGAGATGAAGATGAAAAGTGAATGGATTGATAACCTGTAGAATGGAGTAGGGACCAATATATTTGGGAGCCAACATATGAGAGGGAATCTTAAGTCCCCTCTATTTATGATGTGCAAGCCACGCATTTATCCCCTACAGCCACATCCCTTCCCAGGCCCTGCAGTGCTTTTCTTATCGGCGTTCCTTTTATATATGAACTGGGACTTCCTCAGGTTCAACAGACTGTGCACAGTTTTTCTGACTCAATCTCTACCTTGGGTTTATAAGAGGCGGATGAGGAGAGAGAACCAAAGTACAAAAGATAGCCGTAATTACAGAAAACCGGGGAAGTATTGATGGACGCATGATGACAGTTATTGTTGCCGAACTCTGCCAAGGAAAGGTAAGTAATCTGACAGATTATCAGCACGCACAACACCACTTAAGGTACTGTTCCAGAGTCTGATTGAACCGTTCAGTCTGACCGTTAGACTCAGTATGAAACGCAGAGGAAAATGATAACTGAATTACGAGTTTACAAAAAGCTCTACTTAGCTATAAACTGCACTCCCCTGTCAGAAACAATATTTTCATGAATCCCGTAAACACGAACTACTTGATCAATAAAAAGTTGTGACCAAATTTTAGAGCTTGAAAGCTGAGACAGGAGCACAAAATGACACATCTTACTGAAACAGTCAACAATTACCCAAATTACAGTCTTTCCCTCAGTGAGGGGTAAATCTGTGATATAGTCCATGGACAAATGTGACCAGGCCTTTTGAGAAATGGGTAAAGGACGAATTTCCCCAATAGGATGAACACGAGGGACCTTAGTTCAAGCACACATCTCACAAGCGGACACATCATGGAGCATGGATGGCCACTACCAAGAATGGGAAACTAGTCTCTTGGTTCCCACAATCCCTGTGTGCCTGCAAAGAACCAAATTGTGCAGCTCATCACACAATCGAAATCTAAATTGTACTGGTACTTTAAAAACTGATTGGTGCAGAAGCTTCGAGACAGAGCATCGGCGTTGATATGTTTGGAACCAGATCTGTAGGTAACAGTAAAGTCAAACCTGGTAAAAAAAACAGGGCTCACCTAGCCTGTTTGGGATTGACTTCTTGGCGGATTCGAGATAAGTCAGATTCTTGTGGTCCATGAGTACAGTTCTTTTAAATCTAGCTCCATCCAAAAAATGACACCATTCCTCAAATGCACATGAGTGTGAAAAGTACTGATTCCCAATGTCAACTGCTCTCAGTGCGGGAGAATTTCTGTGAGAAAAAGGCACAGGTTTGAAGGTTAGTCAGACAGAACTGCGCCTACTGCTACCTCGGAAGCATCAACTACAACAATGAAAGGTCACGAGAGGTCAGGTTGAACCAGAACGGGGGCTTCTGTAAAGCACCTCTTCAAGGTTTCAAAGGCATGAACAGCTTCAGGTTCTCACTCAAGCAGATTTGTCCCCTTTTTAGTAAGATCTGTCAAAGGTTTTACTATGCATAAAAAGTTACGGATACATTTTTCTGTAGTAAATGGCAAAACCCCAAAACCATCTGCAGCTTTCAGGGAAGAAACATTGGCCACAATAGCCTGAACCTTGACGGGATCCACTTGGAAGGCATGGAGTGTAAGAATATAGCTCAGGAAATGTAACTCTTGGACCCCAAAGAGACATTTTTTTCAGTTTCGCATACAAGTGATTCTTCCTAAGAATCTGCAGGACAGTGCATACATGTTCCAAATGGGAAGACCAGTCAGAGGAAAAATCATCCTGGATAAACAATGTACAAAGTGCCCAATGAGGTTTCAGAAGATGTCATTATCGAAGTTTTGAAAAACTGCAGGTGCATTAGTTAAGCCAAAAGGCATCACTAAATGCTCAGTGCCCAACATGGGACATATCGGTACGTCCTAGCGGGAGGTGACTTCCCGCAAATGGACGTACCCATACGTCCTGGGCTGTCAGAATCAACATGTCTAAAGATGCAGTGATACAGAGGAGATGATAGCTTTCCCTGACAGCAGAGCATCTCCCCTCGAAGCCCAGGGAGGCAGTAATGCCCCCAATGCAACAGCGATTACTGCGATTGGCTGTTCAAATTGAAAATGTTACCACCTGTATGTGGATAACTTTTACCCAAGCATTCCACTTATTAAGTGCCCCAGCTGCCAGGGGCGTTGCTAGGGTCCCAAAACATCCGTGGCTCGGTCCCTTTAAGTTTTTCTGAGAGGGCTGGTCACAAACGGAATTTTTTGCGTCTCATTGTGAACTGCGATGTATTTTTAACATAGAAAAACTCTTTGTGAGTAGGCTTCAGGAGAAATATAAGTGATTACACAGCAGGTTAAGACATTTTAGTGCCTTACAGGAATAAACCACCTCTGAAGAGTTGTTCTCTTTCTCTTCATCTCCATATGTCCCAAGAAGCCATGATCGACTTCTAACCGTCCACAACTCTTCACGAAAACTTTACAAAACATAACAAATTAGACTCCTCATTTTATCAGCATTTCTCTACAAATTCCTATCTGAATACAAAACCCTATCTATAGTGCCCCAAAAGGTATAATAACCCCCTTGTAGTTAAATATTTTGCCCCTATAGCCATGTAGTAGCCCACTGATAGCCAGGTTGTAGCCCCCTTTAAGCCAAGTATTTGCCACCCTCTACCAGGAGCTTCCCCTCTAGCCAGGTTATTAGCCCTTCTAGCCAAATTACTGCCCTCTGTAGCTAGGTTACTGCCCCCTTTAGCCAGCAATATGCTCCTTGTAGTCAAGTTATTAGCCCCCTGTAGCCAGGTTATGCCGCCCCCTTACCAATAATAAGTCCCCTTTTGCCTTAGCATGAATATGCCACCGTAGCAGGTAAAGCCCCCCTTAGCCAGTAATATCCCCCTTAGTCCAGTTAAATATGCCCCCTATCCACATAAAATATGCACCAATAGCTACATATTAAGCCCCCATATCCCAGTATAATTCCCCACTGTTAAAGCACCCCCCCCAAGTTGGTGATATGCCCCGTCAGTAGACATGATATGCCACCCCTGTTTGTCAGTGATAAGCCCCCTGAAGCCAGTGATATGCCCCTCTGTATCCAGATGATAATGCCCCTCAAGTAGCCAGTGATCATGCCCCCCCTGTAGCATTGATAAGCCCCTGCTGAACCAGAGATTATTCCCCATCGTATCCAGTGATGAAGCCCTCTGAAGCCAGTGATATGCCACCATAGCCACATACTATGCCCCTCTAGCCAGTGATATGCCCCCTGTAGCCATTGATATGCCCCTCTGTACCAGTGGATATTCCCTCCCCCTTTTGGGGGGTTATTTATTTTAAAAAAAAAAAATAAACAAAAAAAACAAAAACAAAAAAAAAATAAAAGCCAGTGATATTCCCCTCTATAGCCAGTAATATGACCCCCTGTAGCCAATAATATGACCCCCTGTAGCCACATACTATGCCCCCCCATACCTAATAAAAATAAAAAAATAAAAAACTACACACCACAGTCACGGGTCCCGAGCGTCCAGGACCTGCAGCTTGAGATTGTTGATAACACGCGTGATGTCATCACCTTCATACTCCGACTCGCGGGTCCTGGACCACCTCGGCCGGCCAGAGCTGCCGGCTTATAGGATCCCAGCGTCGCAGTGGTTGATGAAAGCGGATTGCGTCACCCCCCTGCGACGCTGATGAGTATGAACAAGCCCCGCTTACCAAGTCTGATACAAACGGGGGAAAAGCGACAGACGGTACCGAGCCGTCCCTCCCACCTCCCCGACTATAGGACTGCGCGGCCCGCATATGAAACGGCCGTGCAGTCATAGATCTTCGGGCCGCCGCCCGCCACAGAGAGTTCTCCAGGGCCCCAAGGCAGCGACCTTGAGCCGCCGAGATTCGAGGCACAGGCAGATTTATTAGGGGCTCGTGCCCCAAATAAATCTGCCAAGCGATGCCCCTGCCTGCTGCAGACATACAGCAGCCTACGGTACAGTGCGCTAGAACCAGAGGGGACTCCCTGAACCCTTTGTTGCGCAATTGGTCCCATGGGGAGAAAGCAGGTCTCAATCCAGCGGTGACCTGCTGTTGGTCATATACAAGGACAAGAGGAACGCCCTTGTATTGCCCACATGTCATGGCTCCAGCACTACCCCAACCCATGTACGATGTACCAGTTGTGCAGTCGCCCACAAACCCCACTGTGTTTTGGATTAAAACAGTAACAGGGAGGGGTAACTGTTCGGACCCTGTGCTGAAGCCCATAACAGTGCACAAGAAGACCAAAGAGTATTTACAAAAAGCTGGCTATGCACATTGTACAAATGGCGATGTACAACGCTTTAATTCTCTTCCGTTGCACAGGTCAGACGGGGATGTCTATTAGGTGCTATAGGTGCTCCTTCAATTCTGAGGCCTGTGATTGAGTCAAATAACATACTAGGGCCACATATGATATATTTCTAAAAACAGCCGATGTTTGAGTTGTTTTTCTGTTAAAACTCACAGACATAAATCTAATTTTACCTATTTGGGTTAAATTTGTAGCAAAATTCACAGTGAAAAAAAAAAACCTAATAAAAAAATAACCTTTACTTGATATACATTAAAAGATGCCCCTTCCAAAATGGAGGACCCACCAGCAAAAACAGCCAAATTTGTTCTCCTATGAGAATGCTAGTTCGTCTAAAACAAGTATAGCCAATACAGTATGTACTGACCCCAATGGTTAAAATCCCCCCTCGGCGGAGTAGGTCGCCCCACAGAGCGCCCGCACCTATTGAGGAGCGCCCCCTAGGTTCATACCCCACCCATCTGAAGCAATTCCCTAAAATGATATCAGCAAGACTCCCATATGTGCATATATACACTCTAGAAAGAGACAAAGGGGGCGATTTACACCCTTTGGTCAGTACTCACTTAATTGTAATCTAGATTTCGAGGAAACTAGCATCTACTCCACTCTAGATAACCAAATATATAGTGTTTTTGCTGTGGTGGACCTCCATTATGAAGGTGCCCCCCCCCAAAAAAAAAAAAAAAAACTCTTATTAAATTTATAACAGTAAAAGATTATTTTTAATTGGGTTTTTTTCTTCCCTTTGAATTTTAGCTACAAATTTAAACCCAAATATGTAAAATATTAGATATATTTCTGATGAGTTTTACTGATGAATGGCATTCTAAAGTGAACAGATACAACAGAAAAAAGGCTAATTAAGAAGCACAAAATGGGTAATCAGACTGAAACCTTTATAATGTACTGATAAATTAGTTTAAAAAAACACTACATAATGATTTATTAACGGTATATCTCTCTAATTATGTACTGGGTAAAAGAGCCGGATACATAATGTGTTTATGACAAAGGAAGAATGAACCGTACTATTTATATCTTCGTACGACGCGAGAACCTATCAATGAAAATATATAATGAGCAAGCCGTATATCTATTGTTTATAGACAAAGTGATTCAACTGTATTTTCATATCTATTAATATCCTAAAGGGTATGAAGGATCACTTGGGATTGTGCCAGTGTTGTGCTTATAGGGACAGGATTGTGTCCACCCACACCTCTATTTTTTTATCTTGAATATCTGAAAAGATCCTCAGTGTGGCGAAACTTCATGCTCCCCTTTTTATGGGGAGCAGGTGCATGGCATATCGTCACACTGAGGCATTCAGAACCCCACAAACCCCCAAAAAAAAAAATCAGACACTGTTCTTATTTGGATACATGACGGCCTTACCCACCAAATATAAGGTTATCATTTCTAGTAATTTTTATCCATAGTCTATGTATTGCAGAGGATTTAGTGCTTGTGGCTATATGTTCTTTTGTTCCCCCTGATGAACCCTATATGATCTTTTTGGGGGAAACGCGTCCGGTCTGTAACACATCACACAACGGGTTTGAATCATTGACACAACAGAAACGTTTGTTTTCTTTTTTTTTTGTTTTTTTTGTGTGCTTTAGACTAAAAGAATGAATTTTATGTGGATAGAATGGTCCTCTCCTAGAGTGCTATAGCACATATGTGAGTCATGCCTGATATCCTTATTAGGAATTTTCATCATGGGGAGTCTGAACCTAGGGTTCGCATCTTCAATAGGTGGGGCCTGCTCCCTGTTGGGGCTACAACATCCGCCGAAGAGGGGAGCGATTTTTCACCCAAGGGGTCCCAGACTAACTTTATTGTATACTAGATTAGAGGAACTAGCATCTCTCCCATCTCTAGGAGAACAAATTTTGGTGTGTTTTGGCCGTGGGTCCTCCATTTTTTGAAGGGCCACTCTTCACTCTTTATAACCCCTTCACGACCTGTCCGTAACCATACGTCCAGGTGTTTTTGTGGGGGTTCACGCACCTTGAACGTAAGGATACGTCCATGAGGGATTCGCGCGCAACTCTAAGCAAGTAGTTCGCGCGATCGGTCGCGGGGTGGTCAGCAGTAAATTACAGCAGACAACCCCAGCGTCGTGCCCCGACCCCGATTCACACCGGGGGTGGTGGGTGCGGTTAACCCCCTTAATTAATGCGCGACGATCCGGGTCGCAATAACTAAGGGAGACTCAGGAAGGAGATCGCACCTCCTGCTACTCCAGTCGGCGGCAGGACACGCACGGGAACGGGCTATCCGAGCAGCTCCAGCCTCCTAACCGACACCGAACGTAAGGCAGAGAATGCCGCATGAATGCCTTCCGGGTCGTGACTGAGAGATCACAATGCCCAGCCCGTGTCCCTGTTGGGCATGACCCGGCAACGTGACTGACAGTTGTCATAGGAACCATTCATAGCAACAAGCTTATGCACTGATTCCATATTGAATGAGAGAGCATATAAGATCACTCATTACAAATCCCCACTATGTGGAAAAAGTAAAAAAAAAAAATAAGATAAAACGTTATAAAGTGGAAAAAAAGTCTAAAAAAAAGTGAAAAACATGTAAACATAAACACAAAAAATAAGAAAAAAAATACGACACGCGCCCTTGTACCCCTTTACAAACGCCAATACGCCCCAAAAATGATCAAAATAAATAAAGTACCCATATTTGTACGCCGCGAGCTAACGACCTTCCCAATAAATCTGTCATGGTTAATTAAACCCGTATGGGAACAGCCGTAAAAAAAAAAAACAAAAAACAGAATCACAGAATAAAGATTATTGTTCATGACCCGCAGCACATAAAATGGAACAAAAGGCGATCAAAAACTCCTATAACGCCAAAGTTGTACCAATTAAAACGTTCAGTTCATCCCCGCAAAAAAAAGTCCTCATACAGCTCATTAATGGAAAAATAAAAAATGTAGAGATCTCAGAATAGCGATGCATAAAAATATTGTATTACACACAAAAAACACTTATTCTTTCTTTTTTATTTAAAGTGCATCAGCTTAAAAAAAACTATATAAATAGGGTATCGAGGCCATAATCGTAGCGACCAAAGTAAAGCTAACATAACACGGATACTGCACGTAGACCCAGTTAAAAAACAAAAAAAAAAAATCACAACTAGGGATAGCAGTAATTATCATTACTACACCCTTGCCTCCAAAAAAATGGGATTTAAAAGCGATCAAAAAGCCATGACCGCCCAAAAATTGATACTAATAAAAACGTCAACTTCATCATGCAAAAAACAATACCCAACACAGCACCAAGCACAGAAAAAATTAAAAAAGTATATGGTCTCTCGGACAATAGTCGAATGCAAAACCGTAATTTCCTGGTTGAATAAAAGTGTATTTATTGTATAAAAGCAGTAAAACATAAAAAATATACAAATTGGGCATCGGTGTAATCGTATTGACCTGCTTAGTAAAGCTACCATGTCATATAATTCCTACAGTGACCGCATATAAAAAAACACAAAAAAAACTCAACCAAGATAGCTATTTTGGTTCAAAACATCCTCACAAAAACCTTAATAAAAAGTGAACATACATCATAAGCACCCCATAAAGGTACCAATAAAAACTTCACTCATCCCGCAAAAACAAGCCCATACACAGCTCTGCACCATGCAAAATAAAAAAGTTTCGGCTGCATGAATAGACAACATAAAAACGCAATTTTTTTATATGACGTATTTCTACTGTGTAAAAGTAATAAAAACAGAAAAAAACTATATAAAATCTATATCATTGTAACTGGTACCGACCTCCATAGTAAAGTTAATCACATCATTTACACTGCATCGCGAATGCTGTAAAATTGAAACTCAAAAACACTGACCGAACTGAGTTGCCTTTACCCGCCCATTTTCATTGCCCAAGTGCAATAAAAACAAAGGAAACACACCTGTGTTGCCTAAAATGCAGAATACATCCATAGAATGAGATCCCTAGAGGGGTGTTTGAATCTAAAATGGGGCGACATTCTGTAAGGTTTCGCCATGTTCTGCTACTTTGGGGTCTTTGCAATGCCCACATGGCCCCCACCAAATCTGCGATCCAAAAGCCAAAAAGCGCTCCCTCACCCCTCCTTTAACGCCCTGCATGCCCCAAACAGCAGTTTTATACACCCACCTGTAGGTAATGTCCCACCCGAACTTGAGAAATTGCATAACAAAGTTTTTAGGGTTCATTTTCCAGATTCCCTTGTATATATGAAACATTTTAAGATAAAATTTCAATTAATTGGAAAAAAAATGTTTTTAATTTCACATCCTTATGCTAAAAAAAATTTGTGAATTACCTGTGGGTTCTATATACTCAATGCACCCCTGAATATTCCTTAAGGGTGTAAAATCCAATAAGCGGCCTATATTAGGGTTTTATAAGTTTGCACCGTTATGGTGTCCCCAAACAGAAAAGGCACCTAAATAAAATTCGATATGAAAATGAGCACCCCAGAGTATAGTAAGGTGCCCTCCCAATTCTGGTGCTTATGGTTTTGAGTCCAAAAATGCACTAGGGCCACATAAGCAAAACGCTACAAACGTCAAGACCTGGGGGAATTGATATTAAGTTGTAATTTACTTACCGTAGTCCACGTTACTGAATCCAGTGAATTAATGATAAATATATGAAAATCAGCAAAAAAGTTAAAATTTATGAAATTTCACGCTCCACTTAGCTTTAATTTTCTGTAAAAATCCTAAAGGGTTATCAAACTTTACTAAATAGTGTTGTAAATACTTTAAGGGGTCCTATATCTTCTCAGAGTGTCACTTATGGGGGTATCAAACATGCACGGCCCCTGCAAAGCCACTCAGAACTGGAGTGGTCGCCAAAAAAAATGGTTATATTGTCAAATTTTCTTGAAAATGTGAGAAATTACTAATAATACTAATCCCCCTAATGTCGTAAAAAAAAAAAAGACATTAAAAAAAATGCAACCTAAAGTGGACATAATGGAAGATGCTAGTTTATAAACTATTTTGAGGGGTAAAAATAACTGACTGCAACGCAGATTAGCACTTTCCAAAATCCGCAAATTTTTCTAAAATTTATCATGAAATTTTGATATTTTTTCACAAACAACAAGATTGTATGGATAAAAATTTCTTACTAACATTAAACACAATGTGTCAGCGAGAAAACAACTCTGAATCACAAAGAATAGTAAAAGTTACAAAAAGCTTATTCTCACTAAAGAGACATATGCCAGATTAAAAAATAGGGCTGAGTCAGGAAGGTCAAAACAGGCCTGGTCCATAAGGGGTTAGATGTTAACAAGTAAAGAGTTTATGTTTAATGGTTTTTTTTCGTCACTGTTAATTTTGTTATTTCTGTTAACAAATCCTAAACTCCATGGAAATAATAGATAAACAATGTGAAAATGCAAAAAATACATTTTGGAAATTGTACCAGTCCACTTTTTCTAAATTCCCTGTAAAACACCTACAGGGTTAACAGACTTATATTGCTGATTTAAAATACCTTGACCGTGTATTTATCTTAAAATGCGTGATATTATGGGGGGATTAGCATACAGGCCCCTCAATTCTACAAGTAACAGAAGAGGACCCTAAAACAATCTGTGTGTTTTATAAATTTTCTTGAAAAAATATTGCTATCATATTTTGAAATCCCCAAACTCCTAAAAAAAGTTTAAGTAAATAACAAAAAAAATGATGCAACCAAAAAAAAGAACATATGGAATGCTATTTATTACCTAAATTTGAGTGGTAATTACTGTCTGTCTTAGATGGAGAAAATTTTGAAGTCTAAAAATGGCAAATGATTCCAAAATTTCATGATATTTTGACATTTTTCACAAATAAACCAATATTGTTTGGACCAAAATTTCTTGCTATCTTAAAGCACAATATTTCATGAGAAAACAGTCTCTGAATCACATGGATAGGTAAAAGAATTAAAAAGTTATTCTTACAAAAAGTGACACATTTTTGAAAATTTTGAACATGGTGCTCTGTCAGAAGTGCCAAAACTGGCTCCAGCGGTAAGGGGTTAAAGGCAGTTTTCCACTCATCTCCCTTACAGATACAAATTAAATTATAGGCAACCTGTAAGTCTAATTTGGAAAACCAGGTAGCTCCTATCTGATTGAACAGATCTGGGATGAGAGGAAGAGGTACTGATCTCTAACACTAATTTTATTCAATTCCTGATAGTCTATACAAGGTCTGAGACCTCCATCCTTCTTCTTAACAAAGAAGAATCCAGCCCCCATGGATATGACCCTTGCATAGACTATCCTTCACATACTCCTTTATAGCCTCCCTCTTAGGTGCAGGCAGATTATAAATGCAACCCTTAGGAAATTTAACGTTCAGAAGTAACTCGATAGCACAGTCATAAGGCCTATGACAAGGAAGTATTTCACAGCCTGACTCTTGTATATCTTGGATAGTCAGGTACGGATGAATAACTGGAGAAAACAAAGGACAAAGAAAGTGCTAAATATCAGCATTTTCCCAATAATATCGGCGGGTAGGTTATCAAGTATAAAAAAGGAAATTAACTCAGAATGTAAGGCCCCTATCTTTAAATTAACCAGAGGAGTACAGAACTTAATAGCACCTTGACAGAGAGGTGTACTATCTATAACAACCACATTAACAGGGGTACCAAGAGACAGTAATGGAATAACTAAAACACTAGCAACACGTGCGTTCAGGAAATTCGCTGCAGAACCGCAGCCGATAAACTAATTACCAGAAAGACTGTGGTTGTTATACAAAATACAGACAGGCAAAATTACTTTTTGAGACATACTGAGAAATACCTGGCCACCTAGGTGACCTTCCCCAAGTCGCCTAGGCACTGGAGTTTTTCACAAATCAGGTGCTTGGGGCATTTTCAGATAAAGTGAGCCACTGTTCCTTTGCAGTCTCTGGAATACATAGTAGATCCCATCTGCATGAGTTCCTAATCAACCTCTAACGTCTCGTTGGATATGGAGGGAGGGAGCAGGTACCTCAAGCTGTTCCCTTTGGCGCTCGTGGTGGCCATGGTCAAGCCAAATAGTCATGGTCATAAACTCCTCCAGGCTTTTGGGTTGCCTTTAACCAATCAACACATCTCTGAGTGCCTCAGACAGACCTTGCCGAAAAAGACACTGAAGTCCTGGGTCATTCCACTGTGAGGGTCCTGACCAGTGTCTGAACTCGGAGCAGTAGTCTTCCACTGGTTGCCACCCATAGGCGTAACTTTGGTTCAAAAAGTGGGGTGACCAATTTTCCTTCCCCATTCCCTCTCTTCCCTTCCCTCCTCTCCCTCTCCTTGCAGCAAAGCGGCCCCCTCTAACCCAGTTAGGAGGCTTGGAGGAGCTCTGTGAGTCCCCCCAGTGGGTTCAGGCGGAGCCCTATGCCAAACAGTTTTGGTGCAGTCCATAAGGTTATGATTGGCTCTCGTGATACTAAGTTTTATGATTCCCTGCTTGGTTAAAACTGTCATATCTAAGTAGAAATTCAATAGAAGTGAACGTCAGACTGTGTATTTAAATTTTCCTATTATGGGTGCTGCAACATTCTATGATGAGTCTAATATATAGTATATCAAATTACACATCTATGCTATTTTGACATCACTAATAGCATTTTGTTGTCACTATTGTTAACTTAATACTACAGTTTGATAATTACTGAAGTTCAGGGCCGGACTGGGACTAAAAAGTAGCCCTGGCAATGAAGCTGAAGTAGCCCACCTACAATATTTCCCCCTCTACATGGAAATAAAAAAAATGATGTGCAATGCACCAAATTTCACTTAACCCCCACCTCCATCACCCTGTCACTACTCCATTAAATAATACACACAACAGAATCAGGAAAATAAAAGAACCCAATCTCACTGTACCCTTAGGAATCACTTATGTCACATACTGTACCACAACATTTATTTTATTGCATACTATACACAATAAATGACATAACTCACTGCACCCCAGAAATTAATTATATTACACATGGCAGCCACAGAAATTACATTACTAACAGCCCCTTAGAAATGAATTGTACATTGTACTCAAGAAATAATATAATTCACTGTACCCCCAAAATTAGAAATGAATTAAATTACTCACTGTACTCCAGAGATTACATTACAACATACCACAGAGATTACATTACTCACGGTACCCCAGATTACATTACCCACTGTACCCCAGAGATTACATTACATGCCGCACCCCAGAGATTACATTACACAATGTACAACAGAGGCTAAGTACTTTAGACAAGGTACCCCAGAAATTGTGTGTGTGTGTATAAATACATATATTGAACCAGACACACTACACATTTAGGGTGAATTCACATGACCGTGTTTGTTGGTGCTTGCAAATGCAGAAATCTGATGAGCAAACGACCCAGACTGCTCGAGGCAGATTTCTGCCTTTGGTGCTCTTAGTGTATAAAACACCTAGAAGAATTCTTTGTAGGCGCTGACAGTATGCGCCTAAAATACTCAGGTAAAATCAGTATAATTTAAATGATGACATTAATTTTACAGAGAGTATAATGTACATCAGTTTCCTGTCAGATTGGACTCCAGTTTTGAGACAGATCCAGCACTGAATCGGCCCCAGAATCAGCAATCATTTCTTCCAAGTGAACATATCCTCAAGGTATGTTCACACGGTGTACAGCGGGGCATACTGTGCGCTCTGCTATATGTTGGGTGTTTTAGAAGTAAGCGGTGGCTAGTCCATACATCTAAAATGCTGCGGGGCTAGCCCCATTCACTTTCATCTTCCCCGTCTTGTAATTGCAGTGAAGAAGTGACATGCCACTTCTTTCTCCCGGCGCGCAGTACATGCAGAGGAAAAAGGAACTTAATGAGATCTCTCAATGAGAGCTATGAATTACCTTAGTTACAGTCCATGCTTCGGGGGGTCTTGCAGCAGAATTATACCCTGAAGGATGGACCACAAAGACGCTGTGTGAACATATGCTTATATGCACTCTGGACACCTGTAAACACACACACACCTTATGTATACCCTAACCTCTTGTCAGGGCTCGGCGGTGCTCAGCCTGCAGGGAGAAACAGCCTGCAGCAGCTGATTTGCAACCCCACCCGGATTGACAGTCTGCTGGAAGCTCCATGAGTGACAGAGGCCCAACCACTCTGAACATAGGGCGTGTCGCCAGGGCCACCATCACAAATTTCAGGGCCCCATACAGGTGAAGCATCTGGGCCCCCCCCACCACAATCCCACCCTCTGCCAACCCCATCGCCCCGCCCTCACATCAACCCCACCCTCTGCCAACCCCATCACCCCGCCCCCACATCAACCCCACCCTCTGTCAACCCAATCGCCCCGCCCCACACGTCAACCACATCGCCCCGCCCCCACTCACACACAGCACCCCTCAGCCTCACACACAGCCCCTCCCAGCCTCACACAGGGCCCCCCAGCCTCACACACACAGGCCCCCCCCAGCCTCACACACACAGTCCCCCCCCCAGCCTCACACACACAGGCCCCCCCTCAGCCTCACACACACACAGCCCCCACAGCCTCACACACACAGGCCCCCTCACAGCCTCACATACACAGGGCCCCCCCCACAGCCTCACACACAGGCCTCCCACAGCCTCACACACACAGGCCCCCCCCACAGCCTCACACACACAGGCCCCCCCCACAACGTCACACACACAGCCCCCCCCAGCCTCACACAAAGGCCTCCCCACAGCCTCACACACACAGCCCCCCAGCCTCACACACACAGCCCCCCAGCCTCACACACACAGCCCCCCAGCCTCACACACACAGCCCCCCCCAGCCTCACACACACAGCCCCCCAGCCTCACACACACAGCCCCCCCAGCCTCACACACACAGCCCCCCCAGCCTCACACACACAGCCCACGTCAGCCTCACACACACAGCCCCGTCAGCCTCAGACACACAACCCCCACAGCCTTACACACACAGGCCCCCCAGTGTAACACACACACAGATCCCCCCAGTGTAACACACACACAGCCCCCTCCATGTAACACACACACAGACCCCCCCCCTGTAACACACACACAGACCCCCCCAGTGTAACACACACACAGACCCCCCCAGTGTAACACACACACAGACCCCCCAGTGTAACACACACACAGACCCCCCCAGTGTAACACACACACAGACCCCCCCCCAGTGTAACACACACAGACCCCCCCACCCTCACACAGCCCCCCCCAGCCTCAGGGGGGGTCGCTGGGGCAGAGGCGGGCTTCACTGGGGCCCCACATTATGTGCCCACATTACCTCAGAGTGTGAGGAGGGCCGGCGCTCTTTACATACAGATGCAGCAGCGTCGCTCTGTCACCTCCTTCCTGTTCTCCAGCGTCTCCTCTGATCACAGTCGGCCACTCCTCCCTCTGC
This sequence comes from Phyllomedusa bahiana, assembly GCA_025379985.1. Taxonomy (NCBI): domain Eukaryota; kingdom Metazoa; phylum Chordata; class Amphibia; order Anura; family Hylidae; genus Phyllomedusa; species Phyllomedusa bahiana. Next base: position 67,984 of record JAODAL010008003.1, on the reverse strand, counting down.
CAGCAGGAGTCACTGAAGCCCCGCCCACAGACAGAGAGAGGGGAGGGGCCAACTCCAATCACAGAAGGTGCTGGAGAAAGGGAAGAGAAGGTGACAGACGCTGGCTGCAGCTGTATGTAAAGAGCGTGGCCCCTCCTCAGACACAGAGCCGCACGGCCCCCTCCTGAGACGCAGAGAAAGAGGAGGGCCCAGCTGCTGCGGTCACAGCGTGCAGGAGGAGTGCGTGCATGTCATCAAGCGCAGCTGTGACCGGACACGCAGCGCGGGCCCCCCTTCAGTGTCGCCGGGCCCCAGCCATACACAGCGGCGCAGCACCGCACTCATCATGGTACAGAGAACAGGCCTATGGCCTGTTCTCTGTACTATTACTATAAAGCAAGGGGGCGGTACCTGCCGGTGGCGGCGGGCCCCCCCTTGCTTCACAGACTGGCCAGGCCTGTACACCAGTAATGCCTGTACCCCCCAAATGGCGGCCCTGCGTGTCGCACAAGCCAATGGGAGGACCCGGAAGCCGCTCCAATCGGCTGCTGGGGCGGTGTCCAGGAATCCCATTTTAACTCCCTAAAAGCTGAGTGCAGCGCCTGTGATATTTCCTGGCTGCCTTGTGTTTTTGTGCTTATCATGTTTTGCTTGTTATGTGTACCTGACCCCGGCTTGTTTACTTACCTCGGCTTGTCATCTGATTTTGTACTTTGCTCCCGTCTGTGTTTGACCTCGGCTTATTTACGTTTTTCTCTCCGGTTCGGATTTGTGGCTTGCGTTTCCGATTTGTTATTGACCCAGACTGTCTGACTCTTCTTCCTACTGACGACCCCAGCACTCTAGCACTCTAGTTGGCGTGTGCTGCCGAGGGCAGCACGTCAAGTAGGCAGGGACAGTGGGCTGGGGTCCAGTCAGGGCTCACTGTACCTCCCTTGACGTGACATTATCACAGGCCCAAACCTTTACTGCTCTCCAGAAACTATGAACCCCATGACAGCTCTGGTACAGCAGATGCAGGGGCTTACTCAGCTAGTTCAGGATCTGGCACTGAGGGTACAACAGCAGGAGACTACCCCAAGTCAGAGTGTTTCTGTATTATCTGCATCCCCTGTGGAACCCCCGATTCAGTTGCCTGATAGATTCTCAGACAACAGAAGGGTCTTTTTGACATTTAGGGAAGGATGTTGCCTGTATTATAGGCTCCACCCACATACCTCGGGCAATGAGGAACAGAGGGTGGGAATCGTTATGTCCCTTCTTCAGGGTCCCCCTCAGGAGTGGCATTTTCTTTACCACCTGATTTTCCAGAACTTTCTTCTGTGGACAGGTTCTTTGTCTCCTTGGGTGTACTTTTTGATGTCCCTGATAGGGAAGCTCTGACCGAGGCTCGGCTGACCACTTTGAGGCAGGGTAAAAGGAATGTGGAGGACTATTGCTCCGAATTTCATTGCTGGTGTGCTCCGTCGGGGTGGAATGACCGAGCTCTCAGATGTCAGTTTAGATTAGGATTAGCCGACCATTTAAAGGATATGTTGGTGGCTTACCCTACCCAGGGTTCCTTAGATGAGGCAATGGCACTAGCCATTCATCTGCACAGACGTTTTAGGGAGAGATGTCGGGAAAAAGCTCTCCCTCCTGTGGACCACTCCATGGTCCCTTCTACACCCGCGGTTCCATATCTAAACCTTTCGTCATTGAGGTTGATGCTTCCGAGTATGGTGCTGGGGCGGTCTTTTCTCAGGGGTCCGCTACTATGACTAACCTTCGCCCTTGTGCCTTCTTTTCACGTAAATTTTCCTCAGCTGAAAGGAATTATGATGTTGGGAACCAGGAGTCGTTGGCTATTAGGTGGGCTTTTGAGGAATGGCGCCACTTTCTCGAAGGTGCCCAACATCAAGTCACGGTACTTACTGATCACAAGAACCTTACCTTTTTAGAGAGTGCTAAAAGGTTGAATCCACATCAGGCGTGTTGGGCATTATTTTTTACGCGCTTCAACTTTGTTGTTATTTACAGACCAGGTTCGAAAAATGTGAAAGCTGATGCACTATCCAGAAGCTTCTGTGCCAGCCATGCCTCCCAGGAGGATCCGGTACCTATATTGCCCAAGGAGACTGTTGTCTCAGCCATTTCCCCTGATTTGGCCACTGAGATTAAGAACCATCAGGATATGAGACCTGCTGATTGTCCTGTTTCAAAAGTCTTCTTTCCCACTCAGTACCGGCTACTATTATTAAAATAATTTCATGATTCTGTTTCATCTGGACATCCTGTAGTGTCTGGCACAAAAAGGCTGATTTCTTGTATCTATTGGTGGCCTATGTTGTCTCGTGATGTTGAGGCCTATGTGGCATCTTGTGAAGTCTGTGCTCGATCAAAGGTTCCTATAACTCGTCCACCTGGTGAACTTTGCTCTCTACTTGTACCTGAACGTCCGTGGACCCATATCTCCATGGATTTTATGACTGACCTCCCTGTCTCGGAGGGCAAATCAGTTATTTGGGTGGTAGTGGACCGTTTCAGTAAAATGTGCCATGTTGTTCCTTTAAAGGGGTTACCGGCGTCCAAAAAACTTGCTGAACATTTTACTAAACATATTGTCAAACTGCATGGTTTACCGAAAAATATTATTTCAGACAGAGGGGTGCACTTCGTTTCTCAATTTTGGAGAGCCCTTTGCAATGCTCTGGGTATCACCCTGTCCTTCTCCTCTGCCTTCCACCCAGAGACTAATGGGCAGATAGAGAGGTAAACCAAATGGTTACACAAAAACTCCGTTGTTATATATCGGATCAGCAGGTAGATTGGGTAAAATACTTACCGTTGGTTGAATTTGCCATTAACAATCTGGATAGTAGCTCGTCTGGCACCTCACCATTTTACTGCAACTGTGGTTTCCACCCAAGACATGCGTCGTTTTCCAGTGCTACATCTAATCACAGTGGAGTTGATGTTATCTTGAAAGATCTGTTCACAGTCTGGGCCCAAATTCAGAAGAACTTGGTCAAGACCCAGAAGATCCAGAAGAAAAGTTGCGATAGATGGCGTCTTTGTTCTAGAGGGTTTGCTGTTGGGGAGAAGGTACGGTTATTAGTGATGAGTGATTGCATCAACTATCGTCATCGGATCGATAGTCGATATCGTCAATTATCATGGCGATATCCGATAGTCGATAATAGATTATCGCCGATGACCATTAAAGTCTATGGGAGAGGAACAACACCTTCATTATTATACACCCAAACAGGGCTGGAGAAGCTGGAATTAACATACAAAACAGTAAAATGGATACGTGCTACATCTTAGGCAACACAATTAGGCAACAAGAGTCACAGAAAAAAACTCAGACTATTCACTATCCCTGTCTTGTACCACAGCATGACCCTTAAACCTGCATGACCCACAAATTAAAAAGTGCCAGAAGGCAGTATTATTTGAACCATCATTTTACTTGAACTGGACATTGACTATCCCTGTCCTGGAATGCAGCATGACCCTTTAACCTGTCTGACCCACAGATTAAAAATTGCCGGAAAAAGGAGTCTTTCAACCACCATTTAGTTGAACTGGACATTGACTATACCTGTCCTGGGCCACAGCATAAGCCCCAAACCTGCATGACCCCAGATTTGAAAAGTGCCGGAAAAAGGAGTCTTTTAACCACCATTTTAGTTGAACTGGACATTGACTATACCTTTCCTGGGCCACAGCATGACCCTTAAATCTGTCTGACCCACAGATTAAAAAGTACCTGAAAAAGGAGTCTTTGAACCACCATTTTAGTTGAACTGGACATTGACCTTTGTGGCCGTGACTGGGAGGGTGAGGAGGTAAGACTGCTGGATGCAGGTTGCATTAACCACTGAAGAACAAATTGGTGACGCTGTTCGTTACTGAGATTCACAGGGCCCTGACCCAGCGATGACAGGCCCTGATGGTCCTGCAACCAACGATCTGCTGGCTTTCGTGTTGTCACCAGCACTGGAAGGAGCACCTTCTCTCGTACCTCTACCTCCATGTCCTACACCCCTCTTTGCTCGCTTACCACCTGCATTTCGCTCCATGTTCAGAAAGATACAAATTTAAGAAGGTATGGAAGAGTTTTTGACAGTCTCCTATTGAAAGATGACAAATCACAGTAGGACTAGGAATTGATAGTTTTCAACAAAATATCATACAAGTGCGCTATCTGCACCAAACTGAGATTTACCGAGCGCAATAAAACTATTCAGAAGTTACATGGATGACAAATTGCGTTTTTTGCAGCAATGACAAAAGAGAACAGTTGCTAGAAAAATTTTCTATCAGAATTATCGTACAACGTGGCTATTTGAAAAAAACTAGGGCCGCACCACGTGCAATACAGCTATTTAAAAGTTATACGGATAACAAACTGTGGTTTTTGCACCAATGAAATACACCAACAGTGACAAAATTTCTGTATCCAAATTTAAGTACAAGGTGCCTCTTTGAACAAAACTGGACCGCACCAAAGTGAAATACAGCTATTTAAAAGTTATACGGATAATAAAAGGTGGGTTGTGCACCAATGAAATACAACAGCAGTTACTAGAAAATTTCTGTATCCTAATGTAAGTACAAGGTGAACAAAACTGGGCACCTCGGGTGCGAGGTGTGCTGGCCAAAAACTGGTAAAAAAAAGCCATTTCAATGCAGGTTCAAAGCAGAGTCTGGGCTGCACAATATACACTCTCCTTTCAAAAGCCTGCCTGCCTGCCATCCTGTGTTCGCCCACACCCTGCCCCACCCCCTGCGGCTGTACAGCGCTAGATGCTTCTTTAAACGTCTCTGTCTAAATAACTAAGAACTGAAACTCTCTAATCTACCCATGTTCTAATGTTCACAGCATAGTTGTCTGTATGAATAAAGAGAACTGTGTCTCTGAGCTGAGCTGTATTCAGAGAGATCTAGCACACGTCCTGCTCTAATGAGAGACACTGAAACACTGATGAAGAACAGGAAACGCTGTTCTATGCAAAACGAGGTCATGTGATTTTTCCAGCCAATTACAACCATACACATCACAGTCATGACATCGCAAACCCAGCTCACCCTGCTCTATGTTCTAAGCTGATTTGCTGGCCGCCAAAATGACAGGAAGTGCCGAAAATGGCGCGATAGTAATAGATTATGCGCAGATTCTCACCTAAAATATTGCGTGATCGGAAATTTCCGATAAACCTAAAACCGTGCCGATTTCAACTTTGTTGATTATAATCGCTCATCCCCAATGGTTATCCACCCGAAACCTACGATTAAAAGTCCCCTCAGGTAAACTCGCGCCGCAATTTGCTGGTCAATATGTGGTTCAGGAGGTGGTTAATCAAGTGGCATATCGGCTGAAATTACCCTCTTGTCTCCGGATACACAACATGTTTCATCGTTCTCTTTTCAACAGGTACATTCAGCCTGTGACTCCGCCCTCTAGGCCTCCTCCGCCAGCGTGTATTGAGGGGGAGTTAGAATACGATGTTGCCTGAATCTTAGATTCCTGTAAGGTCCAGAGGTCACTACAGTACCTGGTTCATCGGAAGGGTTATGGTCCTGAGGAGAGATCAAGGGTGCCGGCGACATCCATCCATGCGAATCACCTAATAAAGGAGTTCCATGAGTCTCACCCGGACATACCCAAACCAGGGAAGGGTCCGGTGGCCCTCCTAAAAGGGGGGTAATGTCAGGGCAAGGCGGCGCTTAGCCTGCAGGGAGATACAGTCTGCAGCAGCTGATTTGTGACCCCACCCGGATAGACAGTCAGCTCCATGAGTGACAGAGGCCCAACCACTCTGGACAGGGGGCGTGTCGCACCAGCCAATGGGAAGACCTGGAGGCTACTCCAATCGGCTGCTGGGGCGGTGTCTGGGAATTCCATTTTAACTCCCTGAAGGCTGAGTGTAGCGCCTGTGATATTTCCTGTCTGCCTTGTGTTTTTGTGCTTATCGTGTTTTGCTTGTTATGTGTACCTGACCCCGGCTTGTTTACTTACCTCGGCTTGTCATCTGATTTTGTACTTCGCTCCTGTCTAAGTTTGACCTCGGCTTGTTTACGTTTTTCTCTCCGGTTCTGATTTGTGGCTTGGCGTTTCCGATTTGTTATTGACCCGGACTGTCTGACTCTTCTTCCTCCTGATGGCCCCAGCACTCTAGCAGCGCAGGGACTGGGGCACAGTTGGCGTCTGCCGCCTAGGGCAGCACGTCAAGTAGGCATGGACAGTGGGCTGGTTTCCAGTCAGGGCACACTGTACCTCCCTTGACATGACACATATATATTTACATTAGACAAATGACTGTACATACATTATATATACATCTACAATTCTCTCAAATACGGTACATACCCTACTCAAATGCACAAACAACGCGTTGCACCCTTGTTCCCTCCTTACCTGTCTCAAGTAGTCTGGTGTAGCGTCTTCCTCCCACTATAGACAGGGGGCCACTGATTCATTTGGCAGAAGCTTCTCTTCTTCTCTGATGAGGGCTGAGCATAAGGGAAATGATATACGAGGGGAGGGAAAGATACAGTGGGTACAGAAAGTTTTCAGACCCCTACACAATTTTTCATTGCAAGCATTTGGTAAGATCAAAAAAGTTCATTTTTTTGCTCATTAATGTACACTCTGCTCCCCATCTTGAAAGAAAAAAACAGAAATGTAGATATTTTTGCAAATTTGTTAAATAAGAAAAACTGAAATATCACATGGTCTTAAAGGAGTTGTCTCCCTTCAGAGTTTCAGAGAATGCATGAATGAAATACTCTGTCACTTCCTGGTTCAGACTGACTCATTTGCATAAGCTCCATGCTTGTACAGCTCCATGCTGTGCTGTGCTTTCAGATGCTAATTAGATCAGATTAGCTTCTCAAACTACTAACAGGACTTCTTATCTGATCCCCAAAACAAAAGCCCTAATTACAGTTCTGTTTATTTTACATAAATCAAGCTTTTTACTGCTGAGCAGCACAGAACACTGCCCTGACCTGTGTGATGAAGTCACTCACTGTTATCTCATTGAACAAACAGCAGGGGGAGAATTGTTTACAGGTTGGTTACTGAGGGAACTGAAATAGCCAGGGAGGTCATAAATTCACTTGTATCTCCTTAGGGAAAACAGAGGAACAAAGCAATATATTTGGAAAATGTCTTTATTTTGTGTTCCCTACAATTTGAAAGCTATTCTTTGTAGCGAGACAACCCCTTTAAGTATACAGACCCATTGCTCAGTATTGAGTAAAAGCACCCTTTAGAGATAGTACAGCCATGAGTCTTCTTAGGAATAATGCAACAAGTATTTCACACCTGGATTTGGGGATCCTCTGCCATTCTTCCATGCTGATCCTCTCCAGTTCCCTCAGGTTAGATGGTGAACATTGGTGGACAGCCGTTTTCAAGTATCTCCAGAGATGCTCAGTTGGGTTTAGGTCAGGGCTCTGGCTGGGCCAGTCAAGAATGGTCACAGTTGTTCTGAAGCCACTGCTTTGTTATTTTAGCTGTGTGCTTAGGGTCATTGTCTTGTTGGAAGATGAACCTTCGGCCCATTCTGAGGTTCAGGAGGTTTTCATCCAGGATATCTCTGTACTTGGCTGCATTCATCTTTCCTTCAATTGCGACCAGCGTCCTGTCCCTTCAGCTGGAAAACACTCCCATAGCATGATGCTGCCACCAGCATGTTTCACTGTTGGGATTGTATTGGGCAGGTGATGAGCAGTGCCTGGTTTTCTCCACACATGGCTTAGAATTAACACCAAAAAGTTCAATCTTTGTCTCATTAGACCAAAGAATCTTATTTCTCATAGTCTGGGAGTGTATTTTTGCAAACTGTATTCAGGCTTTCAGATGTCTTGCACACAGGCTCGGACTGGGCCGCCGGGGGACCGGGGAATCCCCCGGTGGGCCCCCCCCCCGAGCTGCTGGGAGCCCCGGAGGCAGTGCCGTCGCTCCCCGGGGCCCGTCCGCGCATCCGGTCCCTGGAAGCCCGGGACCCGCGTCCCGAGCGCCCAGAGACCGGCCCGGGAGTTGGGGACTAGTGTCCCCGACTCCCGGGGCTGCACGGTATCAGCGGAGCACAGCGCCACTAGCGCTGCGCTCCGCTGTTCTCCCTGGCAGGCTGAAGACGCTAGGCCTTCAGCCTGCCAGGCGCAGGCCCCTACTAGTGACGTAGGTGGCGCGGTGACGTCACTTCACTGCGCCGCCTATGCAGGGCGGCAGGAGCCGGAGCCGGAGCCGGAGCCAGGTAAGTGGCTGGTTGTTTTTTTTGGGGTTTTTTTAACTATCTAAGGGGGCCCTGGCTACTAATGGGGGCCCTGGCTAATCATGGGGCCCTGGCTACTATTTGGGCCCCTGAATACTATGGGGGACCCTGACTATTCAGGGGGCCCTGGCTACTAATGGGGGCCCCTGGCTACTATTGGGGGCCCCTGACTACTATTGGGGGCCCCTGACTACTATGGGGGGCCCTGACTATTCAGGGGGCCCTGGCTACTAATGGGGGCCCTGACTATTCAGGGGGCCCTGGCTACTATTGGGGGCCCCTGACTACTATGGGGGGACCTGACTATTCAGGGGGCCCCTGGCTACTATTGGGGGCCCCTGACTACTACGGGGGGCCCTGACTATTCAGGGGGCCCTGTCTATTCAGGGGGCCCTGGCTACTAATGGGGGCCCTGACTATTAAGGGGGCCCTGGCTTCTAATGGGGGCCCTGACTATTCAGGGGGCCCTGGCTACTAATGGGGGCCCTGACTATTAAGGGGGCCCTGGCTACTAATGGGGGCCCTGACTATTCAGGGGGCCCTGGCTACTAATGGGGGCCCTGACTATTCAGGGGGCCCTGGCTACTAATGGGGGCCCTGACTATTCAGGGGGCCCTGGCTACTAATGGGGGCCCTGGCTATTAAGGGGGGCCCTGACTATTAAGGGGGGCCCTGACTATTCAGGGGGCCCTGGCTACTAAGGGGGGCCCTGGCTACTAATGGGGGCCCTGACTATTAAGGGGGCCCTGACTATTCAGGGGACCCTGTCTACTAATGGGGGCCCTGGCTACTAATGGGGGCCCTGACTATTAAGGGGGCCCCTGACTATTAAGGGGGCCCTTTGCTACTAATGGGGGCCCTGACTATTAAGGGGGGCCCTGGCTACTAAGAGGGGCCCTAACTACTAAGGGTTGCCCTGACTATTAAGGGGGGCCCTGACTACTAAGGGAGGCCCTGACTACTAAGGGGGCCCTGACTACTAAGGGGGGCCCTGACTATTAAGGGGGGCCCTGACTATTAAGGGGGCCCTGGCTACTAATGGGGGCCCTGTCTATTCAGGGGGGCCCTGGCTACTAATGGGGGCCCTGGCTACTAATGGGGGCCCTGGCTATTCAGGGGAGCCCTGGCTACTAAGGGGGGTCCTGGCTACTAGGGGGGCCCTGGCTACATAAAGGGGGCCCTGACTACTAAAGGGGGCCCTGACTACTAAGGGGGGGCCTGACTACCTAAAGGGGGGGCCTGACTACCTAAAGGGGGCCCTGACTACCTACACACTAGCTAAAGGAGGCCCTGACTACCTACACACTAGCTAAAGGGGGCCCTGACTACCTACACACTAGCTAAAGGGGGCCCTGACTACCTACACACTAGCTAAAGGGGGCCCTGACTACCTACACACTAGATAAAGGGGGCCCTGACTTCCTGCACACTAGCTAAAGGGGGGGCTAACTTACTGCACACTAGCTAAAGGAGGCCCCTAACTACCTGTATACTACCTAAAAGAGACCCTTAACTGCCTGTATACTCCCTAAAAGAGACCCCTAACTGCCTGTATACTACCTAAAGGAGGCCCTAACTGCCTGTATACTACCTAAAGGAGGCTTTAACTGCCTGTATACTACCTAAAGGAGGCCCTAACTGCCTGTATACTACCTAAAGTGGGACCCTAACTGCCTGTATACTCCTGCATTATCTCCAGGGGTTTAGTTCCTTCCCCACCCTCCAACCCCTCAGGATACTAGGCCTCTAAGTTATGGCTTGTACCCGCTCTCCCACCCCTGGGTAGTTTGTACAGAGGTGGGAATGGGTAAAGAGATGCTGGAAAATTGAGGATTCTAAGATATTTGTGTGTAATTTCTGCAGGGATGAGTTGTGGCCGGGACAAGTCATCATGGCGGTGTGGAATGGATGCAGAAGAGAAGGGAAAAAGAACGACTCAAGAGAAGAGAACGACTCATCAGATAAGACATCTCCGGTGAGTCCCTGATTTCAGGGGTTATTTCACTTCTATACTGGATCAGTGCTGTATTCACTGTAATGTGATGTGACCTGAGCTGGTGTCTGACCTCTATGTGGTCTGTATATGGCAGTGTTGTAGGTTATATCGGCGCGGGTATAGTGGCAGCACACATGTGTCCCTGATTGTAAGAGTGAGGGAAAACCTGACCCTGTGATAGGAGTTCTTCTTCTACTTTCTTGCTGGTGTTTATTTTAGAAGGTGGTGAGGGGCGTGACCAAGGGAAACATGGAGGGGGATATTGTATGTGGGTGGAGGGGGATGTGGATGGAGCTACTTAGCCATGTGTCTATGATATGCTAGACTGACAGACGTGTGAGACAGACAGATATGTGAGATAGACAGATATGTGACTCTCTTGCTATTGTACTACACAATACAGTTCTGTTTTGCACACTGTATTATGTGGTAAAATGGGCGCATTTATGTCCGAGAGGCCGGTAATATTTTTACGTACAGTAGGGTGGGCCCCTGAGATCAATTCCCCTGTGGGCCCCAGACCCCCCAGTCCGACACTGCTTGCACATCTGCATAAAGCCCCGACTGGTGGAGGGCTGTAGTGATAGTTGATTTGTGGAACTTTCTCCCATCTCCCTACTGCATCTCTGGAGCTCAGCCACAGTGATCTTGGAGTTTTTCTTTATCTCTCTCACCAAACTTCTTCGACTTTAGAATTATGGAGGCCACTGTGCTCTCAGGAACCTTAAGTGCAACCTTTGATAGATCTGTGCCTTGCCACAATTCTGTCTCTGAGCATCCTGGGCAGTTCCTTAGACCTCATAGTTTTCATGCTCTGACATGCAATGTGAGGTCTTATATAGACAGGTGTGTGCCTTTCCGAATCAAGTCCAATTTGTTTAATTGAATACAGCTGGACTCCAATGAAGGAGTAGAACCTCAAGGAGGATCAGAAGGAAATGGACAGCATGTGAGTTAAATATGAGTGTCACAGCAAAGGATCTGAATACTTATGACCATATGATATTTCAGTTTGTAAAAATATTTTACAATTTGCAAAAATATCTGTATTTCTGTTTTTTTTCTTTCAAGATGTGGTGCAGAGTGTACATGAATGAGCAAAAAATGAACTTTCTTGATCTTACCTAATGGCTGCAATGAAACAAAGAGTGAGAAAAAGGGGTCTGAATATTTTCCGTACCCACTGTACATACCTACACCGCCCCAGACACAGAGTGTGCTGGACTATGAGCAGCGTTCTGATTGGTGAAGCAGCCCCTGCTGACTCCTGCTTTACCAATCAACACTGCTCTCACTCTGCACTGATGCTTGAGGTTGCTACCTCCTCTGTCTCCCCAAGATGCACAGAAATATAGGAGGCAAACGGTTAATTTCTTCCTCCTCTGTGCTTTGCCATCCCCCACTTACCATATTCTCATGTTTCATATGGATTCTTTTTTATTGAAGTGGCTAAAAAGTGGGGGGACCCAGAGAAAGGGTGTGTGTGTTTTGTGTGTGTGTGTGTGTGTGTGTGTGTGTGTGTGTGGTGTGTGGTGTGTGGTGTGTGTGTGTGTGGTGTGTGGTGTGTGTGTGTGTGTGTGTGTGTGTGTGTGTGTGTGTGTGTGTATAGTCCTGTCTGTCCCCCCTAAAAATATGCCTATATTGCCGTCCCTGGTGGTGAGACAAGAGGTTTGTTTCGGCTATTGACAAGATGCCTAATTCATCATATAAGAGAACCAAGTCCAGAAAAAATAAATCAATTTACACCATGAGACCAGGTTTACGGATAATTCAAAAGCTTGTGGAGTCCCCTGGAGAAAAGAAATGATAAACCCCACATGTTGCTCCTCAGATCCAGATGAATGGGACCTAAGCCGGAAATACAACCTGCAAGTCCGAAAGTCACGAAAGTACAAATGGTCCAGCAGGTTGAGCTTGGGTTCCACAGGCGGTTTAAAGACACAGCCCCCTGGGAGAATGTAGACTCCTGCAGCTGGACCCTTTGAGCAAGATCCTGAACTAGTTGCGGCAGGCCATGTATTTGGTCCACTAATTCCTTCATTGGTTCCATAGTAGAAGAAGAAAAAAATATAGGCTGCCGATTCTGTAAGGGATGCCCTAGTCTTGCACTGGCTTACCCTGGCTAAGCAGGGCAACCGCCCTGAAAACGGCAACTCTGCACTCAAACCTCTTCCTGAGCTGTACCTAGTAAAAAAAGTTTGCCAAACAGAAAGACGACAAACCTACAACAAACAGGGAACAGGCGCCACAGATAACAAACAAAGGATAGTCATATGGGGCGAGGTTAAACCAGGAGTATGCACAGTACCAAAGGACAGAACGGGAGAGTAACCAGAAAGACAAGCCAAATTCCGAGAGTCATCAAGATGACACAGCAGAGCAAACCAGACAGCTAGGACACAAAAAACAATCACCAGCAGAGACTGGCAGACAGGAAGAGATTTAACACCCCTGTCCCAGCCAGGGATTGGATCAAGTGCTTAACCCATTAATAACCAATCCGCACCCTGGCTGGGCTGCAACAAAATCCTTAAAGGGCCAGTAGCGCATTCCTGATACATCATGTGAGAGATCTCTAATAATTAAGAGTAAATAATATTATTATTCCATAGATGAGTGGTAAGATTTGAAACAATTTTATGCCCAGGCCAGATTTTGGAAGACAGGCTTTGCACTGCTAAAAGGGTTCTTTCTTATTCTACACATTTTTGGGTCTTCCTTTTTGTAGTTGGGAATAATTTGCTGGGGAACCATCGTTTTTTTACAATATATAATGGACTAGTGTATGGAAATACACTTCTTAGGGGTGTATACTTTAAGTTTCAAATTAGGCACAAAAATGAGTAAGGTCTGATTTTAAATAGACAGCCATAAACATAATAATCCCCACAGCATCTATGGGGGTTCACCTGTATGGTTGAACAAAGGATGACATTTTGGGTGAAAAACTGTTGGGCACATACTGAAAATGAGTCTGGGTCTCCATTTTACATCATTATGTTCTGAGAGCCATAACATGTAACCCTTTTTTCATTTTCTTTTTGTTTTGCGCTTCATCCCTGCCCTTCAAGAGCCATAACTTTTTTGTCAAAAGTGCTGTCTGTGGCCTTGTTTTTTGCGGGACAAGTGTTTTATGGTACAATATTAAGCAGCATATCATGTAATGGGAAATAAAAGCAAAATGTTTGTAGGATAAAATTTGTAATAAAAAATGCAATTGTACAATATTTGGGGGGTGTGTTTTTACGGAGTTCAACATATGGCATAATTGACATGTTATCTATATACTGATGGTCTGTGTAATTCTGGTGATACTAAATTTATAATCGTTTTTACTGTGCAAAAACATTTAAAAAAAAATTGCTTTACATTACCATTCTCTGTAACCAAGAACATTTTTTATTTTTACACTGCTGGACCTATGTGATGGTTCTTTTTTTTGCAGAACAAGGTGTAATTTTCATTGGTACCAACTTGGAGTACATACGACTTTTTGACCCAATTTTATTACCATGCACAATAAATCATTTGATATAGTGTTAGATTGGAATTTTATGGATTTGGTATTACTAGAGATGGGCGAATCGATTCTAATGAAGTGGAACTCATTTAGAATTTCAGAAAAAATTAGATTCAGCATGAAGGCGAAGTTTATGGTACTTCGCGGGAATGAATCGTCTTTTTTTCTAAAATGGCCGTGAACACATGGCGTTACAACGGGCAGAGAACTATGGGAGGAAGAAAGGAACGCCCTCAATGACATGTGCAGGCATGAAGCTGTCAAGTTGTAAATTTAAGGAAAAAACATCAGAAGTCTGTGCCGTTTCTAGATCTGTTCAACTTTTTTCATCCATTATGAGAGCGATTATATCTTATTAAGCTCTTCAGATAGTTTGTTTTAAAATGCTTTTTACTGCTTATACATCCTTATACGAAGTATTCAGATATCTCTCACTACAGCTTTCCTTGAGACAGATGCAGTGTCTGCTAGAACCCAAGGAAGTCAAGGACTTCCTCCTCCCCCCAGTTGATACGGGGGTTTGGGTTGTGTCTATCGCTAAGGTTCTTTCACCTTTTTAAAACTTGTCTCTTAGCGACCCCCAATTAAAACCAAATAGTAGTGAAAAAATTGTCATGTGATTAAAATTTTAAAATTGGAATGTATTTACTTGTTTAAAATTTTCGTTTTCATGCCCAAAGGAATTTTCGGTATTTTCCCGAGCTCTGGGTTTGGGGGGGGGAATAAAAAATAATTTTTCCAAGGGGATTTTTTTGGGGGGCCAGAACCCCATTTTTTTTCTTGCATTTTATGAAGTTTTCATTTTTTTCTTTCCAAAGTCAAAACCAAAACCCTGCCCTTTGCATTTTCTGTGGCTATATTTTATCAAGATCAAAGAAAACCCCCTGAATTTTAAAACAGGGCCTTTAACACCCAACTTCCGACTCCTTTCTCCTCCAATGAAAATCACTTGTTTTTTAAATGAAAAAATTTTATGAAATTCGTGGTTAAGTTCTTCCAGGACACTAAAAATTTTTTACCCAGCCGGGGAACCTTTCCCCCAGTGCTCACAGTTTTAAGCAACCTCCCCTAGCCCTGTTTTGCTTTCATGTAAAAGAGAGGAAGAAAGGGGACAATTGCCCTTAGCTACAGGATGCCAGACCCCCATCTGCAACCAAATTTAAAAAAAAATCCATATTTTTCCCATTGCTCCCACACAGAGCGCTCTAGAGAGATTAAACTGTGTTACTTTTCATGCTAGAACCCCATATAAAAAGTTCCCAAAAAATTGGTTCACTGCTGAAACAAACTATACAAACACTTTTAAATGGCCCCCAAGGGAAAAAGTTCTAAACCCTGTCCATACCCCTATTTCTTTGCATTTTGGTTCCACCTGGCATGTGTACAGGCCCTACTCAGCATTTCTTTACCAAGCCCAATTCCCCCCAGTACCTAAATGGATAGTGGTACTAAAAAAGCTATGGCCAAATGTTTAAGACTACTGGCTCTCCCTTACCAAACCAAACCCCCCAGGAAACTTCACCCTTACTCAGGAGTTAACCTCAGTTCCGTTTAAACTACACCCCCCATTCCCCCCCCCACCAAACCAGATCTTCATGGACTTACCCCACCCTTTTGGGAGCACCACCACCATCCCCCCCTCAGCCCTGGATTCCTTTTTTCTGCCCATTCCAAACCTTCTTCCCATCCCCTCATCCTTTTTTTTTAACCAAACAAGTCAAAAATTTACGACCCAAATGCAAACCCTGAAAAAAAACATGGCATTTTACCGTCATCAGCCAGATAAGAAGACATATTCTGCCTCTTGGAAAAATCTAACCTTTGGCACATAAAGGCTGGGGGTTACTTTTGGGCTATCTCAAATCAGCCCTACAAGAAGACACTGTTGTGGAACATCAGGTACTTACTCATTGGGGAAAGAGTCCTTCTTTGAGTCGTCTTCATTCATTGGGCCAGGAACGCTTGGCTTAATCCTCAGTGATATTCTTCAATTCTACTAAGAGTCTACTGAATCACATTGGAGAATTTTATCACCGGATGTTACCTTATTCCAGCGACCATGGGATTTGACATGCACAACTATAGCCTCACAAAATCTCTTTTAACGGCCGTTTGTTAATAGGTTTACTTAACTACTATGGGACTTTGAAACTATTCAAGCAGAATATGCTGAGTTATCCGAAGTCAACTTCTCTCCATTGCTAGGCACAGAATGATCATCCCCAACACATTTAAAGAAGGTTTTAAAGTGACCCTATTTCAAGAGTCCCGCAGGGCTCATATAGCTCAGCATAGACCACCATACGCCTACCCCAAAAAAATAAATAACTCCCAATGAAGTTTCCTGGGTATCAACCTACAGACTCCAATCAAGAGAACGGTTCGCAACCTTTCCAGGGAACACACACTCTGGAGGACAAGGGCCGAACTCAGAAGCTTGTTTTTACTGCACACCGATCCGGACATATCATGAGGCAGCAGTTGCCGCGCTAAAGCTCGTGACGACAAAAGGAATCATGCTACAATGAACAGCAACTATCGCAATACCCTCAAGCATATAATCAATTTCAAACATCATGTAATCAAGTTTTTGAATCTCTAACGTCAAGATTCAAACCTACAAACACAACGCCAGACCTTCAGTCCTACAATTAATCTAATCCATTCATTAGACTCAATGTACACAATCTTTACCTAGTCAGTGCAAACAAGCATATCATCAAGATGAATCTTATCCAGTCTTATCTACCTCAAGACTACTCCTATCGTCCTCATCCATAGGATTCCGGCACCTATGTGTCTTCCATTTTACTTAATGCTTCAGAGAACATCACTGTCATTTCATCGCTGGAACTCGTGCTGTACCGTCATCTTCAAATTAATGGCCAACCAAACTTCCTTACCGTATTGATTAACAGGTGGCCCAAGCCAGATCGGTATGAAAACTTCTGTCATTCTCACAGAGTCAACTTTTTCTCCTGACTACATTTCAGCATTGAAGTGGATGGACGAACCAACACATTACTTGCTCAACCTAACCCTGTGCCAATTGGACATCATGGACTCCTGTTAGATCTTACTAATCCTCTCTATTACCCAACTAATCTGCTTGAAGCTAATCTTCTACAAACGATGAATGCTACTATCAGATATATATTCTTCTGAAAAGTATTTGGACCTACAATACTCCAAAGTTCACATGAAGCTATACAAGCTGTTTTCCTGCGCTTCCATGTTTTATCCACATCAAGCAATACCTCCTAAACTTTTGACACAAGTACCCCTGAAGTTTGGTCTAAAGGTCCTGATGATGTCGGCATCCTTCCAGTCTCAACCTGTACATGTCTTCTTGAAAGAGGGTGCTGCTACCCCGCCCTCGCTTGCATCGATATCCCTTTATGGCAATGATCAAGAAACATCTCTGAGTCACAATCACGAACATTCCTGGATATTGGGGTGCTCATCCACTGCTTATCTACTGCAAAGTACACCTCGGTTCCATGTTTCACAAGAGAACTTTAATCACCTGGAGAACTCAAAATACCTTTGGTTCAGGATCAGAGCAGTCATGCCTGTCACGGATTATTGAGAACCCTGTGGTTTCCCAAAGCTCATGTTCTTCTCCGAGCCTAAGTACCTTCTTCCAAGCTGAAAACTTCACAGTCCTATGGTTTCTGCAATGTCTTCTTCAGTGTCCCACTACACAAGGACTATCAATACCCTTCTGCTTTCACTTATCATGGCCCACCGGGACGTGGAATGCTTTCAAAGAGGCACAGAACTCACCCAACCATTTGGATCAGCTGGCAGGACATGAATAATATTCTCTTGTGTGCCACCCGGTTTTTTCAAAACCTGTCAATCAAGCTCTTTGAGTATCTTCAACATTTGGTATCAATTCAACTGCAAAGTCTCACAGTTCAAGCTCCAATGGTGTTCTATGAAAGTTGTATTCTCGGACATTGCATATCACAGGGGACCAAAAACTTTACCGATGATCGGGAAAAAAGCTGTGATGCTCATTTCCTTCACCGAAAACATTTCTAAACAACTTCAAGGATTTCTAGGCCTCATCACTTACTTTAGTCAGATGGATACCCGATGCCTCCAGTCTTATGCAAGTTTTACACTTCTTTCAAAGGACAGTAGTTACACCCAATGAAATCTCAACTTGAGGCACAAGAGTGTTTTCAAAGTGAAAAAACCTATCCTACAAGCTCGGCTCTGGGGAATCTCGGACTACTCACAGGCCTTTCTCTTACTCCTATTTTGAAGACTCATGGCCATGCTTCAGGTAGTCCTGACACAAAAACGCATGGAGAGTGTATGAGACCTCCACCCTCCCCCCCGCGCCCGATACTTCCTTGCAAGTTAGACCCTGTTCCACGAGATTGCCTCTACTTCAGGGCTAATTCATTGCTGCTACAAGATCTTCTTGAAAAACTGGAAGACATCATTTGTAGAGGCCATTGTAAATGTTTTGGCTCATCTACAAGTGGATCCTGAAAAACAGTCGCAGGCAACCTCATCTCAGTAAACGCCGCCATCTCGTAATACAATGCCCAATTACTGATGCATGAAATTGTCACTTTGAAGAGATGTATATACTCTCAACCACAGCCACTCTGCTTCTCTCTCAAGGGGGGAAGATGAAGAGGAAAGATGAAGATCAGTCATACGACAGATGAAGACCAGGACTGCCGCGGGATGAACCTCTTCATGACTGTCTTTGAGGCAAACGGAAGCTGAAACCTCCCATCTATCGTCTACTGTCTCTACATCAAGTTGGAGAAGCCCAGGACTATGTCTTCTTCACAGTGGACCAGATATGCGGACGACTCAAAAGACGATTACATACGGATTTGCTATGGTTACCTTGCAAGAAAGCGTGAGGCTGCATCTTTACCTTCGAGAATGCCAGACCCAAAGAAGGTGAACTCTGGCTTTAACGGAAAGCTTGTAAGATCGCCGAGAGTAGACCATGAAACATTATACACGACTCAGCCTATGACTTTGGCCCTTGATGTGGGCCCTGCGAGGTTTCCAGAAGATAGTGGGAACGCCCATCAAGAGATCAAAAAGCATTCAAACTCTGGTGCATGCTATCCAATTGCCAGCTAAAGTGGCCGTTTTAAAGAACTTAAATAGCCATGGAAGAATGGAGACGGTGGAAGTAGAAGGCATCTACAAGAGCAGAATTGGCTGCTTGCAAAGGCCGCACCTCTTCCTCCAGATATTCGAGAGGAAGAGGGAGTGGCTGTATATGTGCTGGACAGGAGCGAGAAG
Organism: Phyllomedusa bahiana; assembly: GCA_025379985.1. Taxonomy (NCBI): domain Eukaryota; kingdom Metazoa; phylum Chordata; class Amphibia; order Anura; family Hylidae; genus Phyllomedusa; species Phyllomedusa bahiana. The sequence goes on along the minus strand of JAODAL010008003.1, from coordinate 48,933 downwards.
AAAATAAAGAGAATGTGAGGGAAGAAAGAAAGAGAATGTGAGAAGAAAGAAAGAGAATGTGATAAGAAAGAAGGAGAAGGTGAGAAGGAAAGAAGAAGGTGAGAAGAAAGAAGAGGAAAGAATAGTGAGGAAACAAGAAGAAGAGAACAGGGACAAGATGCATTGAATCCGGTGTTAACCTGTTGAGCACAATCTCAAATAACTCGAACAAGCCTGAAGGAAAGGAAATGTTGGGAAGAATTGGGAGCAGAGATTCACCAGGATTGATTCTAGAGGAAAGACAATAGACTTTGTGGTTTGTACCAAGGGCATTATATCAAGCTGTAGTAAATGGGCTATGGATACTACTCCACAGAGGAAACTAACCAGATGATTTCTTCAAGCAATTAGATATACTAGCACCAAGAATCTTCCATTTCCACAGTAAGTAGCCATGCTAGAAGTTTGTGAAAATATGCTAATATTGTATAACACGGAGGATGTGCCAACACCAATGAAGCATTTGGCCTAAACACTATATCCTCTCCAGTGGATCCAACTTGAACCAATTGAATACCCTAGAGTGGAAAATACAAGTATGTTCTAGTAAGTGGTGGGATTTGTTCTCAGGTGGCCTGAATGTCTACCCAGTTACAACATGAATGCAGAAATCACCGTGAAGAAAACTATTGACAGAGTTGATATGCTGATTTGGGATCCCTGAGGTTAATAAATATGGACCAAGGAGTTAAGAAAGTATACAGAGACATCTGGAACTAGTAGGAGCTGACCTCGGCCTGCACAACCCCTACAGCCTGAATTCAGCAGGGAAAGTGGAAAGATATGAACGCCACTCTGAAGAGGAAAAATTTCTGAAAGCTAGAAAATCAACATCTCTTCCCTAGCCCGAGATCCTACCCTTTTACATTCTATTCTAGTCAGAATACCCTAGGTAGCCCCACTTGTCCACACTGACTCAAGGATGATAGTTATTCTCCAGGCCACCCAAAATTAAGGAGGGTTACCACACACAGCGTTGAGTGCAGGGAATGATAGCCTTGTAAATTATGTTATTAATATGTGTAAATGATTAAAAAACTAATGCATGCCATAGTGGTCTCCTCCATTCCAGATCCAGACTATGATAGAGCTACATCATGGTGATTTGTGTGGATGCAGGAAAACACGTAAGAGATTCTCTGGAGCACAGAGTTTGACCCCACACAAGTAACTCCTGATGTCCCTAACCTCAATGAACTTGATGGAACACCCACCTGGGATGGCATGCTTCACACTTGAAAGAAAGTGACTGTGTCACATTTTTAAGTCATCATGAACCTATCACCTTATCCTTTCATTATGTGTCTTGTTGGATTGTGTGGAGAAAATGCAAAGAGGGAAACCCACCGGGGGGGTTATTGTCTGGGAGAATTCAAAGCATAGGGCGAGGTCAAAGGTTTGAATCACTTTAGCCCCCCAGATAACAATCATCAACAAACGTATGGAACTGGTGTTAAATTACATCTATTATGATCAATTAGAGTTTGATAATTACACCGAGAATGATGCCTTAACAAGGTTTAGCTGAACAATTAAGCGCAACTTCATCATGCTCTTTCAGAATCATTGAGGGTTTGAGTTATAAACAATCCATTGATGCCTCTGCCAGGGGACTACTTGAGGTGGCACCTGCGGACGTGGTCAACTCTCATCCTTACCATCAAAGGATCGGGGAGGAGGGCCGGCGGTTGCTTGGTTAACGATCCCTTTGAGCATGCCTGAAAGTGGTTCAGTGGGTTACCAACACCGCTCCACTGTTCACCCTGCTGGCTATATCATGTTCAGTTTAGGGAAGAGCATCAATCATCACTTCCCGCTCTTGAGGCGAGCTTTAGAACAGATTTTGATGTTTTTTAGGGGGATGTCACTGTTGGAAATTTAAGGAAAAAAATCATCAGAAGTCTGTTTCATCATTATTATTCTTATTTAAGCTCAGTCAGATAGTTTGTTAAATGCTTTTACTGCTATACATCCTTATCGAAGTATTCAGATATCTCGCACACAGCTTTCCTTGAGACAGATGCAGTGTCTGCTAGAACCAAGAAGAAAGGCAAGAGATTCTCATCCCCCCAGATTGTACCATAGCGTTTGTGATGGTGTTTATCTGATAATGGTTCATTCGTACATGCAAATTATAACTTGTTCTCTTAGCGACCACCAATGTAACCAACTTGTAGTGATAAAAATAGTCATGTGATTAAAAAGTTATATTAGGAATGTCAATTTACTGTGATTAAATTCAGATTTAATGTCCGAAACGGAAGCTGTCGGTCATGTTTCTCGAGCTCTGGCTGCCAGCAGCATAAATAATAATATAATTCGGAGGATAGGTATTTATTGGATAGGAGTGAACAAAGATCGATTCCACACCTGATTATCATCTTGACAAGCCAATCAGCACCAGCGGGCATTCTGTGACGTCACAGCCCTATAAATACGGATGCCATGTTAATTCTACACTTGTGAGTGTGACATCATATCACAAGCATCTATTCTGCTGCACTGCACTATACTGTACTCTTGTGCAAAAATAAACCCATTTTTGAAAATAAAAAAAAAAGCTACTGGGTGAAAAGACTCACATGTGTGTGTCATATACACACTTGTTGGTGATCCAACATTTTTTATTTTGTTTGCTTTTGTTTGTGGGGTATTCTCTCTAAAATCCAGGGTGTATGTATTTCTGCCCCATACACGCCTGAGTTCCATCTGGTTATTTCTGTAGGGTATTTTATACCCAAAGGTTAATTTATCCTCTTGTTTGATGATTGATGCCCTTTCCGAAACTGAGCAAGAATGGGTAAAGGTCACTCTTCTTAGACAGCAGTGTGAACAGGTGTAGCGGGTGTTGAACCCACTGAACCACTGTCAGGCTTGCTCAAAGGGGGCATAACTAAGCAACCGTTGGCATCTTCACAGAGCCTTTGATGGTAAGGATGACTTTACCCAACGACCGCCAGGTACCAACTCAGAGCAGTCCCCGGCAGAGGCAATCTATGGATTGTTTACAATCTCATAACCCTCAATGATTCTGGAAAGTCATGATGGAGGTGGCGCTTAATTGTTCAGCTAACCTTGTAAGGCATCTCAGGTGAAATTATAAAACCCTCTGTTGATTAAAAATAGATGCAGTTTATACAGTCCAAATTTTTGTGATTGTTATTTGGGCGTAATTTGATTCAAACCCTGTTTTGACCTGATCCCTAGTTTTTGAATTCATCAGGACCCCTCTTGGTTGTCCCTCTTGCATTTCCACACACATCCAGACTAGACAAACATATAAAAGGATAAGGGAAAGGTTCATAATGACTTACTTGCAGTGTGAAGCATGCACCCAGGTGGGTCTTCCTTCAAGTTTCACTGAGGTCGTGGATACTAGGAGTACTTGGTATGGTCCTTCAAATCTGGGCTCCAGAGAATCTCTGACGTGTTTCTGCACCCACACAAAGTCACCAGGTTGTAACTTTGATCAGAGTCTGGATCTGGAATGGAGGAGAACACTATGGCATGGATTAGTTTCAATTCATTCCACAGATTTATAACATATTTTACAAGGCTATCATTCCCTGCGCTCAACTGCTGTGGGTGAAACCTCCCTAATTTTGGGGGGGCCCGGGGAGAATTATATCTCGTAAGGAGTGAGACCAGGGGGCTTCTCTGGGGTTTTTTCTGACAGAATAGAGTGCAATGGGTAAGATCTCAAGCCAGGGACGAGATGTTTCTTTGCTAGATTTCAGAATTTTGTTCTTCAGAGTGGCTTTCATTCTTTCCACTTTTCCACTGGATTCGGGATGGTAGGGAGTGTGCAGGCCGAGGTCAGCTCCTACTAGTTTCCAAATGTCTCTGGTTACTTCTGCAATAAAGGCAGGTCCTTGGTCAGATTTAATAACCTCAGGGATCCCAAATCTGCATACCAATTCAGTCAATATTTTTCTTCACAGTGGTTCTGGCAGTCATATTGGTAATTGGGTAGGCTTCAGGCCATCCTGAGAACAAGTCCACCACCACTAGAACATGCTTGTATTTTCCACTCTTGGGTAATTCAATGTGGTCAATCTGCATTCGCTGGAAAGAATATAGTGGTGTTGGCTTCAGTCCTCTGGGGTTACAAGTATTGCATATTTCACAACTTCTAGTATAGCTACTGTAATAAAGATTCCGGGGGGCTAGTATATCTTTGATTGAAGAAATCATCTGGTTAGTTCCTCTATGGGTAGTACTATGAACCCATTGTACTACAGCTGGATATAATGCCCATGGTAAACAAAGTCTATTGTCTTTCCTCTAGAATCCATCTTGGTGTATCTCTGCTCCCAATTCCTCCCAACTTTAACTTTCCTTCGGGCTTATTCGAGTTTGAAATTGTCTCAACAGGTTAACACCTGGATTCAATGCATCTTCTCCTTGTTCTTCTCTTCTTCTTCCTCTCTATTCTTTCCTTCTTCTTTCTTCTTCTCACCTTCTTCTTTCCTTCTTTCTTCTCACATTCTCCTTCTTTCTTCTCACCTTCTCCTGCTTTCTTCTCACCTTCTCCTGCTTTCTTCTCACCTTCTCCTTCTTTCTTCTCACCTTCTCCTTATTTCTTCTCTGCTCTGGTCAGCACCTATACAGCCATTCCTGATTCCTCTCGAATCTCTGGGAATAGAGCTGCGGCCTTTGCAGCCAAGTCTGCTCTGTAGATGCCTTCTACTTCCTCTGTCTCTATTCTTCAATGAGCTTTAGTCTTCAAAACAGCCAATTGAGCTGGCAATTGGAGAGCATGCATCAGACTCTGAACGGCTTCTTGATTCTTGAAAGGCGTTCCACTAGCTGCCTGGAAACCTCGCATGGCCCACTTCAGGCCAAAGTCATGGGCTACTCCATACACGTAGGTACTCCATACACGAGTCGGTATATATATTCACAGTCTTCCCTTCAGCGAGCTTACAAGCTTCCATTACAGCCCAGAGTTCACCTTCTTGGTCTGACATTCTCGAAGGTAAAGATGCAGCCTTCGCGGTTTCTTGCAAGGTAACCACAGCAAATCCTGTATGGAATCATCCATGATCATCAGCATATCTTGATCCGAATCTCTGTGTAGAAGACATAGTCTGGGTTCTCCAACTTGGATGCAGAGACAGTAGGAAGATGGGAGGTTTCAGCCTCCATTTGTTCAAGGCAGTCATGAAGAGGTTCATCCGTGGCAGTCTGGTCTTCATCTGTGGTAGACTGATCTTCATCTTCATCTTCCCTCCTTGAGAGAGGAAGCAGAGGGGCTGGGTTGAGAGTAGTACATCTCTTCAAAGTGACATTCTCAGGCAACAGTAATGAGAATTGTATATGGAGGTGGCGCTGTTTACTGAGATGAGGTTTGCTGCGACTGTTTTCAGGATCCCTTGCAGATCATGAGGACCAAAACATTGGGACCGATGGTTCGTAAAATGATGTCTTGAGTTTTTTCAAGAAGAACTTGTGCAGCAATGACAGCTCTGAGGCAAATAGGGGCAGTCCGTGCAACAGGATCTAACTTGCAAGAATAGTATCCCAGAGGTCTCATACACTCTCCATGTTTCTGTACCAAGACTCCAGATGCATGGCCATTGTGTTCAAATTGGAAGAGGTTGATTGGCTGTGATTGGTCCGGGATTCCCAGTGCCGGAGCTTGTAGGATATACGTTTTTTCAGGGTTTGAAAACACTCCTGTGCCTCAAGTGAGAGTTTTTTTTGGCGTAAATAATGTCCTTGAAAGAATTTATATAAAACTTGCATAAGACTGGAAGCATTGGGTATCCATTGACCGACAGTAAGTGACGAGGCCTTGAAATCCTTAACGTTTTTTTAGATTGGTCCCCAGTAAGAAATGAGCCATCACCGCTTTTTTTGCGATCATCAGTTTAAAGGTGTTTGGTCCCCTGTGAGATGCAATGTTTCCCTGGAATACAACTTTCTGAGAACATCATTGGAGCTTGGACTGTGAGATTTTACAGTTGATGGATGCAAAATATTGAGAAAGACTCAAAGAGCTTGATTGACAAGTTGGAATATCGGGGCACACAAAAGACTGAGGTCTGTGTTGTGTTGGTTGTTTAAATCTTGATTGGGTTTAGGTTCATAAACTTGATATTGGAGTTTTTACAGGTCCCGAAGACTAATTTAGTTGCTGTTGTGTGCAATATAAATTTTGAAAAAACTTTGAGATTTCTCGGTTCACATATTTGATCAAAAGATGTTTAAGCTGCCCAGACTTTCAACGTGATTCTCAAATAGGGCAGTACTACACTATCTTTTACCTCTCAATAGAGCCACATTCAGGCCTCTCACTGGTTTCCCCCGACTCCTTTATCCAAAGAGAAAAAAATATTAAAAAAACCCAACCTGCAAAGCTGCACTTCTTATGACAGCCTGTGAGAGTGGGCAGGTGCAGAAAATCAAAATGGAGGCAACCCCTTTCCTCCCCATATAGGTTTAAAATCAATATAGCCAAATATAAATATGGTTCTGCACAAAAAACACTTCTGAAAAAACATATGCAAACCTGGTGCCATGGCAGGGCTGCGGCACACAAACACATTATATATTATATTATATATATAAATTATATATATATTATATATATATTATAATACATGTACAACGCACTCCACTGCAGCGGCACACTACTTTCAAAAAGGGCAAAACATTACGTGGAAATCCTAAAAACATTTATGTGTCATCATACATGAAAAAACTTTGCAAGAAGGCAGCTTGAGGTTGGGTGTTTTTAATTTTTTTCTCCTGAAAAGGAGTCGGTGCACCCAGTGAGGCCTGAATGTGGGTCTATGAGAAAAAGAAAGTGTAGACCTGCCCCTATATTAAGAATCAGTTGAAAAGTCGATGGGCAGCTTAAAACACTTTTGATCAAATATTGAGAACCGGGAATCTCAAAGTTTTTCATGTATGATAGACAGCATAAAATGCTTCTTAGGGATTTCCACGTAATGTATAGCCCTTTTGCAGTAGTGTGCCGCTGGCAGTGGAGTGCGTGTGTACATGTATATGATATTATATATATAAATATAAAAAATATATATAATATATATATGTAATATAATAGTATACTAGTGTGCCGCCTGCCAGTGGCACCAAGGTTTGCATATGTTTTTTCAGAAGTGTTTTTTGTGCAGAACCATACATTATATTTGGTAATATTTATTTTAACCTACATGGGGAGGAAGGGTGCCTCCATTTTGATTTTCTGCACCTGCCCACTCTCACAGGCTGTCATAAGAAGTGCAGCTTGCAGGTTGGGTGTTTTTATATTTTTTCTTCTCTGGATAAAGGAGGTCGGTGGACCCAGTGAGAGGCCTGAATGTGGCTCTATTGAGAGGTAAAAGATAGTGTATAACTGCCCTATTTGAGATCACGTTGAAAGTCGTGGGCAGCTTAAACATCTTTTGATCAAAATATGTGAACCGAGAATACAAAGTTTTTTCAATGTATGATAGACAGCATAAATGCTTCTTTAGGGATTTCCACGTAATGTATTGCCCTTTTTGCATATAAATTTACTCCCACATATCCTTGTATTTTTTATAACTTCTCCATCCAACCTGTCACAATATTAGTGTCCACATTCTATATCACCAAAATCTAATTCTTCATTTCCTCTTCCAGATTTTCTTTCTTAAACTTTCAACTAATTTTCCCTCATATACTTGCTTGCTTCTTCACATCCATCTGTCCCCTTTAAAAACAACTTTGGTTACATTTCCCTGTTCCATTTAAAACCAAAAATTTCCTTACCCTTCAAAAACCAACATTCCTTCGTTATCTTGGGGTTTTGACGGCATTGGTTGACCGTAGTAGCAAGGGTTCCCGGTTCATCACGAGCGTTAGTTTCGGCACTGCCTCATTTTATGTCCGCATCGGTTTGCAGTAAAAAACAAGCTTTTTTTGAATTCGGCCCAGCCCACCAGGGTGTGTGTCTGGAAGGTCGCAACCATTATCTCGATAGGGCCTTAGTTGATCCCAGGGAAAACTTGCTTTGGGTTTGATTTAGAGAATAGTTTTGGGCTGAGCTATAGAGCCTGGGGACTCTTGAAATGGGTCCCCTTAGAAACCCTTCTTTAAATGTTGGGTTTAAATCAGTCTGACCCAAAAAAAAACACTGTGCCTTGCAAGGAGAAAATTTGACTTCCGGATAGCTCTCTATTCGCTCGAAAAGTTTCAAAGTCCCAAAGGGGTTTAAAGTAAACCTATAACAAACGCAGTTAAAAAGGGGTTTTTTTGTGAGCTTTAGTTTTATGTCAAACCCAGGTCCTGGAAAAAGGCAACTTCGGGATAAAAATTCTCCACGGTTTCATAGGATTTGATAGAATTGAAGAATTACTGAGGACTCTCAAAATTTTTTTTTGCCCAAGAATGAAATGACGGCAAAAACCCTTTCCCCCAATGAGAAAGCATGATTCCTAAACAGTGTCTTTTGTAGGGGATTTGATAAAAGGCCCAAAAAGTAATCCCACCCCTTGTGCTGGCAAAGGTATAGATCTTTCCAAAAGGCAAATATGTGTTCTGTATCTGCTGATCCAGGGGTAAAAAGCCATGGGGTTCATTCAGGGTCTGGCTTTTTGGGTTGTAGTTTTTTGATTTGTTGGGGTTTGAAAAGGGCCGAGTTTGGGTTTACCTGGGGATTATGGCGGTGTGAGGATGCGAAGGTTGCCCCGGGAAAAGAGAAAGAGAATCCGTACTGAGGGGGTGGTGGTGGTCGTGAAGTGGGGGTAAGCCCATGAATGAGTCTGGCCTGGGGGTGTAGATAATTTTGGGTGTGGGTTGCACGGAACGGGTTTATACCCTGACAAGGGTGAATTCCCGGGAAGGGGAGTGGTTTTGGAAAGGAGACCAAGTTCTTCAGACTTTGGGCCCTGCATTGTTAGTACCACTATCCGTATTTCAGTACGGAGGAAGGCTTGTGCTCAAGTAACGCGGGAGATGGCCCAATTGGGGGGAACTCAAAGATGCCAGAAGAAATGAAGGGATTGACGCGATTGGAACTTTTTCGCTTGGGCCACTTCAAGTAGTTAGTATAGCTTTTTTTTCAGCACTGGAACACAATCGCAGGGGTACTTTTTTTTTGGGTCCAAAGCATGAATAAGTAATAAGTTAATCTGCTGCCGAGTACAAAAGCGTAGCACGGTAAAAGGGGCACCACTGGAACAAGCACTAAATTTGTCACATTCCCCCTTATTCCCATTTCCCCCAACCCTTCCCTTAACAATTTTTCAGCAATACCTCCGTTTTCTGCGTTTTGTATTGGGAGGATTAAAATATTTTCCGTGGTATCCTGTTGGAAATGATCCCCAAAAGAAGATAAGATGGGTTTTTTGTCCCAAATTGAGGCAATGAACATACAAACGTCAGGGTTTGGATTCACTTTTAGGGTCCAGATATTCACCCCTAGGGTGACGAGTAGTTTGTCTAACGGTGATGTGATATCATGGAGCTTGATGATAGGACCTCTGGGCAGTGTCCCCGAGGAAGTCAACGGGTGTTCTGAGCAATGTGTCCTCTCCCAGAGCAGCAGTCTGTGTGCGGTCAGCAATAGGAAAAATGCTGGAGTCCTTTAATTTGGGTTGCAGATGTGAGTCCTGGCCCCCTGTAGCTAATTATTATTATTATTATTTATTTTAAAGCGCCATTGATTCCAGGGCGCTGTACATTCAAAAAGGGAGGTTACATACATATGTCAAACAAGTACAATGATAACAGTGAATGACTTATGACTGGCACAGAGGAAGTGAGGGCCCTGCCCGTGAGGGCTTACAATCTACAGTGGAGGAGCAGACAGATAGAAGGTGAGAGGCAGACATGTTTTTGGGGTAGCACAGTGGCTGCTAGGTTATTGTAGGTTATAAGCAGTCCTGAAGAGATGGGTTTTCAGGTTGCTTTTGAACCTGGGGAAAGTGGGGGAGAATCTGATGTGTTGGGTCAGTGAGTTTCAGAACGTGGGGGAAGCACGGGAGAAGTCTTGCAGACGGTTATGTGAGGAGCTGATAAGAGGAGAGCAGAGAAGAAGGTCCTGTGAGAGGGGAGATAGCTGGAGATTAAGGCAGAGATGTGTGGAGGGGAGAGGTTATGGAGAACCTTGTAGGTCATGGTTAGTAACTTGAAATGAATTTGCTGGGCAATGGGTAGCCAGTGTAGGGATTGGCAGAGGGGAGAGGCAGAGGAGAAGCGAGGAGAGAGGTGGATAAGACGGGCAGCAGGGTTGAGGATGGATTGAAGGGGAGCAAGAGTGCTAGACAGGAGGCCGCAGAGAAGTATGTTGCAGTAGTCAAGGCGAGAGCTGACAAGGGCATGGTCTAGCGTTTTTGTAGAGTAGAAGTTGAGGAATGAGCGGATGCGAGAGATATTTTTCAGGTGGAGGCGGCAGGCGGAAGTAAGGGCTTGGATGTGTGGTTTGAAGGACAGAGAGGAGTTAAATATTATCCCAAGGCAGTGGACTTGCGGAACAGGTGAGGGTGTATAGCCGTTGACTGAGATAGAGAGATCAGGTGGATGGATAGAGGGGGACGGTGGAAAGAAGATGAGTTCAGTTTTCTCCACATTTAGTTTTAGGAGACGGGAGGAGAAGAAGGAGGATATGGACGATAGGCATTCTGGGATCCGGGAGAGAAGAGAGGTGACATCTGGGCCAGAGATTTAGAGTTGTGTGTCGTCCGCATACAGGTGGTATTGAAAGCCGCGTGAAGCTATGAGCTGACCGAAGCCAAGAGTGTAGAGATAGAAGAGTAGCGGGCCCAGGACTGACCCCTGGGGGACACCAACAGAGAGTGGCCGGGGGGCGTCCGCTCAGTGAGATATGAGGAGATCCAAGAAAGAGCCAAGTCCGTGATGCCGAGGGAGGAGAGGATTTGTAACAGGATGGAGCGGTCGACAGTGTCAAAGGCAGAGGACAGGTCTAGGAGGAGAAGCACAGAGTAGTGGCGTGAGGCTTTGGCAGTTACTAGGTCGTTGGTGACTAGTGATGAGCGATTGCGTCAACTATCGTCATCAGATCGATAGTCGATATCGTCAATTATCATGCCGATATCCGATAGTCGATAATAGATTATCGCCGATGACCATTAAAGTCTATGGGGGAGGAACAACACCTTCATTCTTACACCCAAACAGGGCTGAGAAATCTGGAATTAACAATAAAACATAAACTGGATATGTGTTACATCTTAGGCAACACAATTAGGCAACAAGAGTCACAGAAAAAAACTCACAGACTATTCATTATCCCTCTCTTGTACCACAGCATGACCCTTAAACCTGCATGACCGACAAATTAAAAAGTGCCAGAAGGCAGTATTATTTGAACCATCATTTTACTTGAAATGGACATTGACTCTCCCTGTCCTGGAACGCAGCATGACTCTTAAACCTATCTGACCCACAGATTAAAAAGTGCCGGAAAAAGGAGTCTTAAAACCACCATTTTAAGGATGGAATCCCACCATGTCTTTGTGTCTCTTTTTTTAAATGGGTTGTCTCAGTACAGGGATCGCTAGCTATGTTAAATATCTGGCAAAAACAAGTCATTTTGCAATATGTGTCCATTAACAGAGTCCTACCTATTCCTGTTTTTGACAGCACCATCACCCTTGACAACAAATGTCTGTTATAAAACACATTTTTTAGAATAGGACCTGTAGTATAGCTGCATTTCACAGCAACATGCCCACAAAAAAATTTAAAACATGACCCTTGAGCCACTCTTGACAATTGTGAAGAACAAATGTCTTTAGAAACCACATTTTTTAGAGCAGGGACCTGTAGTATAGCTGCATTTCACAGCAACATGCCCCCAAAAATTCAAAACATGACCCTTGAGCCAATATTGACAATTGTGAAGAACAAATGTATGTTAGAAACCACATTTTTTGGAATAGGACCTGTAGTATAGCTGCATGTCACAGCAAAAACCCCCCCAAAAAATTTTCAAAACATGACCTTGAGCCACTTTTGACATTTGTGAAGAAAAAAAATGTCTATTGGGAAAACAACATTTTTTAGATTAGGCCCTGTAGTATTGCTGCATTTCACAGCAGCATGACCAAAAAATATAAAATGACTTTCAGCCACTGTAAAAATTGTGAGGGAGAAATGCCACTTTAGAAGCCATATTTCTGTTCCAAAGGACCAGGGATTATAGCTGTATCTCACAGCACCATGACCCCAAACCATCGGACAATGAAAAAAAAATCTAAAGATTAAAGTGAGTAAATGGAATACGGTTTTTTCATGAAACTTGGGTGTATTTTATAGTCTCCTCACTGCAAAACCCGCAAATAATAGTTTCTGGTTGCTCAATTCTTTTGCGCAATTTATATCCAGGGGTTAATTACGCGTTGTTTTTCTGCTGTGGTGACAAAAAAAAAACCGTCTTTTTCACCCCAAAAATTACAATTTTCCTGTACCATAATTCACAAGCAAGGTTAATTACAATTTTTTCTCTTGTTGTGTAGCTTAGAAAACACGCAATTGTAACACGCTACAAAGCTAGTAGTTTGTGGTTGCTCAATTCTTTTGCGCAATTTACATCCAGGGGTTAATTAAGCGTTTTTCTGCTGTGGTGACAGTAAGAAATGATCACTTAAAAAAAAGTTTTCAAGGGGGACAATTTTTTGAAGAGGAATGTGAAGTAGACCGACAACTAATCGGTGACCCCGGCAATGAGGCCACAACATCTAGAGATTTCCATGGGCCTGATTCATCTTGATGAAAGTCAAACGATCCAAATTATCTGTGGAAAAGCCGGATGGTTTGTCTGTAATGACTCCTCCAGCTGTGTGAAGGTCCGCTCAGATATGACACTGGCTGCTGGGCAGGGGCAACACCTTTTATGGCATTTGGGCCCGCGAGCTCGTGCCATTCATCCCTTGTGGATACCCCGAAGTCGGGTTGGGTCCGGAAAACATCCAAAAACATCGGTTTTTCAGACGCAGATAGTCGTGCACCATGATCTCAAGCGGTCTCTGTGTGTTTTTATGTGTGCCTGCATTACATACGTTGGTGAGGTGGTAAATAAATATTGCCAGAGGTACCCATTAGGCTTCCCGCCAAAAATGTCTGCTGCTTCTGCCGCTCGGCTACTTGGCACTTACTGCTATCACGCGTGACGTTGTTCCCCCTTGACATTTGAAAAACGTGAAGCAGACGCAACAAGATGTCTCCAGTTGATCAATCAGCACGGTCTCCAATTCCTGCATTTTTCTCTCTATTTGGGGTGGGTGGAAGGAAAGTGCTGAGTTTTGCTTTGTACCGGGGATCTAGAAGGATGGCCACCCAGTTACTGTTGTTCATTTTGATGGCCTTAAAGTGAGGATCATGTTGGAGGAAAGGGAGCACCCAAGCACTCATGTGAGAGAGGACCCTTTTGATTTCCAACCCTTGGGGTCGAGGGGCATGCAAATGATCTTCTATTTCCTCTGCTAAAATTGTGCAACCCTTTTCCCAAGGCAGGGCTCGGTAACGTGGGTTTTCCGGAAACCTCATTTTCCTCCTCCCCTTTCCTCGGCACAGCTTCACCGCCTGACTGATGCCCCCTGGATGAGGCCCCGCTTGCACTCCCGGCCCCGAACCACTGCTAATAAAGACCGATAAAATTGTAAAACCCGTCGGGCCTTTGGATTCGAAGAGAGAAAGGTTTTGCCGTTTGGTTTTCCCCCTTAGTCGCTGATGGGACCTGATGTTTCGAGTGCCCAAAGCGTTCCGAAAAAAGTCCCCACAATGCTCATGTTGACAATGGCTTTTCGCACTCACCTTTTTTGGTGGCTTCTTCAAAAAGGGAAAGGATGGTGCAGGCTCTTTCCCCTGCCTCCATTCGGTGGCTCAACCCCGGGGTTTGACCGTTGCTTGTCAGGCATGTTCACTTTACTGGTAATGGCATTGCGCTGTGCCACAATCGCTGGGTGTAGAGGGGGAAATTTCCGGTTTTGCCACGTCAACAATGAGACATTTGGGGGGTGGCCGAGCTGACATGCAACGCGCCAGGGGGAAAAAGCATGGGGGAAAGGGTGGAAAGTGTGAGCTCGGGGCCCTTTTGGATTCTGCAGGAAGCCCGGCCCGGGTTTAAGCTTTAAAAATTTTTGGGACGACAAGGTTTTTTAAATGTGCCAGGCAGGATGTGTCCGCCTACGATTTAAGGGCGGCCAGCGTTTTTTTTGACGTTATCCCCCCACCTTCCCTGACAAAAGGTTTTTTCACCAAAACGCGCAGTCTCGTTGCAAAAGAGTGTCACACTCTGACCTGTGTGTTGACGGTCCCCAAAACAGATTAATTTCAAAGGGCCGGGTTTTCTTGGGCACGTGACCCACCGAGGACTTGGGGGGGAAAGAACCCTGCCCCATCCCTGCGGTTTTAAAGGGTGCGGGGGCCCTGGAGCCCCCGTCCCACCGAGATATCCCCCCCGTCCCAGTGAGCTGTCAAAGAGTTGGGGGCCCTTTGGGCCCATGCTTCTAGCCCAATGTTCGGGGGTTTCGATGGACTTTTGGGGACACAGTGCAGAAAACGCGTTGAAATTTTTTATGTGTGGTGGAAGGGCAGGGACGGCTTTTTGGAAAAAAATCCCTGCTCGGCATTCTGGCTTTGGGGGGGAGGAAGGGCATGATGTGGCAGAACCCTCTGTGTCCACCAGCGGAAAGGAAACTTTCCCAAGGGCCCAAAGCCGGGGCAATCCCACATTCAGGCATTTGGCTTTGGGGGGTTTTGGGGTTAAAGTGTTTTTCGCTCCAAACGGGAAAGACAAAAAGGGGTGCTAGACTGGCGATGTACGGCGTGCAGGTCGTCAAACTTGGGAAGAAAAAGGGGTAGGAGGGATCTTGGTGGTGTGTTGTCCCGGGGGACGGTGGAGGGAAAAGTGGAGAATAATCCTTGATCATGACTTGAGAGACTCGGCAGTGAGGAAAGGGTGGTGGTGGGGGGGGAGGAGGAGGCGGAGACAGGGTTGTGACAGTGGTTGGAAGCCGACCGGTTTGGTTTTTTTGGGCCAAGTGTTCCCTCTTTTTAAATATGCATTGCTGATGTCACTAGACATTTTGGGTGGTGGTTAAACACCTAAGATTCTTGCCTCTACTGATGCGTTTACGTAAAAAGGGGCATATGAATTGTGGGTGATTCGAGGCTTGTTGAAAAAAGCCAGGCTTGAGAGGCCCGGGCCCTTTTCGACGGCGAAAAGCGAGGAGCGGTGTTTCCGCTGATCATGGGGGAAAAATTATTCAGCAGATTGTGGACCCCCTTTCCCTTTTTTAGGCAGGACCCGTACTGACACTAACCCCCTCGTCTTCCCTTTCCCCGTCATGATGAAGCGCTGAAGCAAATTCTGCTGAAAAGACCCCGTTGGATCCCTAAATTGTCATCATCATCAAAAAGGGGATTCCCCGTTTCCAATTCTGATCCGGAGCTGCGGGCACAAGAACAGACACTGCAAGGGGTTGCCGCCGCCCCCAATTTTTTCGATTGGGCCCCCCTTCTCTCCTCTGATGCCCTTTAGCAAATTTGGGGGTCAGAGCGCAAATCTCCTTTTGGCCTCTTGTCTTTTAACATCCCTTTGACCCAATGCATTTTGTCATTAAAAGGTTTCAGAAAATGGGTTTTCCGTGGTGGGTTACGAGTTGAATTTGGTCGCCCTTGCTTCATGTCGGAGGATTTTGACGATGATATGATGACATTTGGGCCCTGACTGGGGGGGAGAGGAGGTAAGTGTGGTCAGGTTGCATTAACTAATGAAAAAAGAGATTGCCGATGTTCGTTACTGAGATTCACGGGCTGAACAGCGATGACGGGTGAGGTCCCGCAACGACGAGCTGGTTGGTGTTGTGCCGCACTGGAAGGGGCCCTTTTGTACCCCCTTTCCCCCCTGTCCCAACCCCCCTTTGCTCGTTACCCCCTGCATTTGTCCGTTTGAAAGAAAAAATCAGAAGGTATGGAAAAGCTTTTGAAACGTTCTTATTGAAGATGGCAAATCTAGCTTCTTAAATCCCCCTAAATTTTCCCACAGCCAAATAGGATTAGAACTGAATTGTTTTAGCAAATCCTGTGAAAAGCGGTTTTGGTTGAAGAACCGTAAAACAAAAACAACGTGTTTTTTTCGTTCCCGGGATTTTCATTTTCCCCGAGGATAGGAAATTTATAGTTTTTAACAAAAAATATGCAAATGGCCCATTGCCCAAACTGAGATTCATGGCGCAATAAAAAAAATTTAGGAGTTCAGGATATAAATTGCATTTTTTTCAGCAAAAGCAAACGAGAAAAAGTTGCTAGAAAATTTTTTTTATCAGAATTTCGTACAAAGTGGTTTTTGAAAAAATGGGCCGAACAGTGCAATACAGTATTTAAAAATTTTTCGGATAACAAAAAAGGTGGGGGTTTTGACCAATAAATCACCAAAAGTAAAAAACAAAAATTTTTGTATTAAATTTAAGTCAAGGTGGGGTATTTTAAAAAAAAAGGGGGGGAAACCAAAATGAATATACTATTTAAAAAATTTTTGGATAAAAAAAGGTTTGGTTTTGCACCCCTGAAAACAACAGGTTCCCAAAATTTTTTTATTAAATTTTGTACAAGGTGGGTCTTTGAAAAAAAACTGGGGGCCCTGCCAAGTGAAATCAGTATTTTTTTATCAGTGTAAAGGTGGGTTTTTTTTACTATGAAATGCACCTACAATTACTAGCAAATTTTTGTATTTTTTATAAGTAAAAGGTGGGGCTTTTAACAAAAAGGGTGCCCAAATAAAAAAGGGTTTTTTTCCTAGGTGCGAAATGTGTGGCTAAAAAAAGGTAAAAAAAAGCATTTCAATGCAGGGTTAAAGCACCTTCCCTTTAAAAGCCTGCCCCGCCGTCACCACCCCCCCTCCCCTCCCAGCGGCTGTACAGCGTAGATGCTTTTTAAAGTCTGTTAACTAAGAACGAATTCTTAATCTACTATGTTCTAATGTTCACAGCTAAAAGCATTGTTGTTTGTATGAATAAGGAGAACTGTGTCTCTGAGCTGAGCTGTATTCAGAGACATCTAGCACACGTCCTGCTCTAATGTGAGACACTGAAACACTGATGAAGAACAGGAAACGCTGTTCTATGCAAAACAAGGTCATGTGATTTTTCCAGCCAATGACAACCATACACATCACAGTCATGACGTCGCACACCCAGCTCACCCTGCTCTATGCTCTAAGCTGATTTGCTGGCCGCCAAAATGACAGGAAGCGCCGAAAATGGCGCAATAGTAATAGATTATGCGCAGATTCTCACCTAAAATTTCCGATCAACCTAAAAACCGTGCCGATTTCAACTTTGTCGATTATAATCGCTCATCCCTATTGGTGACCTTGGTTAGGGTGGTTTCAGTAGAGTGGTGGGGTCAGAAACCAGATTGTAGTGGGTCAAGGAGAGAGTTGGATTAGAGGTGGGAGGATAGTTGAAGATGGACGTGCTGCTCAAGGAGTTTGGATGCAAAAGGAAGCAGAGAGATGGGGCGATAGTTGGACAGACAGGAGGGGTCAAGGGATGGCTTTTTAAGATGCCAGAGGTTAGTGATAGGTTGAACAGGTAGGTGAGGGCTTGGATGATAACAATGCTAAGGTCTGGAATGAGGTGGGATGGCAGTGGAACAAGATTACAGGTAGTGGGGTTGGATTTGGACAGTAGAGAGGAAAGGTTGTCGTAAGTAACAGTGGGAAAGCAAGTTAAGGGGGAAGAGCATTGTGCGGATATAGAGGGTGCTGGGAATGTGGGCTAAAGCTGTCTCTGATGAGGTTGATTTTGTGTAGGAAGTAAATGGCAAAGTCATCTGCAGAAAGGATAGGTGGGGGAGGCGGTGCTGGTGGACGGAGGAGAGAGTTGAAGGTGTTGAAAAGTTGTCTGGGGTTGTGAGACAGAGAGGATATGAGAGTGGTGAAGTAATCCTGTTTGGCTAGTGTGAGTGTAGATTTAAATGTATGTAGTGATTGATTGTATGAGGTGAAGTCAGCGGTGGAGTGGGTTTTCTTTCAGCGGCGTTCGGCAATTCTGGAAGCTCGCCTCAGTTGTTTAGTGGAGGCTGTGTGCCAGGGTTGTCTGTTGAGTTTGCGTGTTTTATTGTGTGAGAGAGGAGCGACGGAGTTAAGGCTGGTGGTGATTGTGTGGTTGTAAAAGGCGGTGGCTGCATCTGGGTCATTACGTGAGGATATGGTAGAGAGGGGTGCAAGAGGATCAGAGAGAGTGCGCGGGTTAAGATTTTGTTGGTTTCTGCAGGGGTGTACTAGTTGTGAGATCAGAGGGGCAGGTGGGGTGGAGATGGTGGAAAAGGTAAGCAGATTGTGGTCAGATATGGGGTGGGAGGAGTTGGAGAAGTCAGATAGGGGGCAGAGGTGGGTGAAGATGAGGTCCAGTGTGTGTCCGTCTTTGTGAGCGGCTCCAGAGGTCCACTGTAAGAGGTTGAAGGAGGAGCAGAGTGAAAGGAGTTTGTCGGAAGCAGAGTGGGGGGTGTCCATTGGGATGTTAAAATTTCCCATGATGATAGTGGGGATGTCAGTAGAGAGAAAATGGACAAGCCAGGAAGCAAAGTGGTTGAGGAAGGCAGTTGCAGGGCCTGGTGGTCGGTAGACAACAGCCACTTGGAGGTTGGAGGGGGCGTAGATGCGGACAGAGTGCACCTCAAAGGAGGAGTGTGAGGGAAGGCAGAGGTGGAGAGGGGACGAAGGAACAAGTGTCAGACAAGAGGAGGCCAACACCTCCTCCATGCTTGTTACCAGGGCGAGGGGTATGGGTAAGTTGAAGGCCGCCAAAGGAGAGAGCAGCAGGAGAGACTGTGTCAGAGGGTGTGAGCCATGTTTCAGTCAGACCAAGGAAGAATTGCTAATGGCAACTTGTCCTACTCCTCTCTTCCTCTCCATTAGCATTAAAAGTCAGAATAGGGACTATAGAGGAGGAGGGTATATAGAATGTCTTAGAGGCAGTGAGCAAAGGGTAGAGTGGTTGCGGGGCTAGTGGTGGTGTTTGTTGCAGGCGTGTGGCACGACCTTATCCCCTTATTGCGTGTCATGTTTCCCCAAAAGAAACAGGTGGAATCCCCCGGAGGAGGGGGGGAGTGGATAAAAAATGTTCTAGGTTAGAAAAAGTCCGTTGTTCAACTTAAACCTGGGACCGGGGTTTTTTTGGTTGTTTGGGGAAAACAAATATGGCCCCCGGAATGGAAAGGGTAAGGCTTGGTAGTGAAAATTCTTGAGCAGGAGTGTTTGGACTTTTTTCAAGCCCAAATTTTTTTTTACTTTTTTTCTTTTTCGATCACAACTATCAACTGACCTTTAGTTGAGCGCTAAAATTTTTTTCATTACGCCACAGGGGAAAGGGAGGAAAAAGTGAAGGTACCCGCGCTGCAACCCCCCTTGTTAAAAGCTTGAACTGAAAGCGGGCGTTTAATTTTTCAGCTTTTTACAAGAATTCCCTGCAAAAAAATCATGAGAAAACGACTAGGAATACAAATGAATAATACACAGACTAAGTAATTTTTTAAACCCCCTTAATGCAGCCCCTACCTACGGAAAAAGAAAAAATTATGCAAATGTATGTTGAGTTGAACCCCCAACAGTTTTTTTTTTTTCCTTATAATATCCTCTGCTGTGCGGGCTTATCAAAAACTCGATCATTTTGTATATAAAAGCTAGGGGGCTAGTCAACCGGGGACTTACCGAAACTAATTTTAAACTGTATATAAACACCATCAGTTTCTACGGGTCTCTTCTTTGGGACTCTATCCCGAAAACTCATTTCATCCATCAAGAACCAGTCCTGGCCTACACTGAAATATGTACAGAAAGGAAATAACTTCTAGCAAGTGTACTTTACAGAGCAACAATCAGATACTCAATTGAAGCGTTTTTTAAAAAGGATCGCATATGATATGGACTCCAGAATTCAAGACCACAACCTGGCCCTGGACGCTTTCAGGTCTCCCCCAGAGAGTCGACAAAGTACCAGAGACTCACACTGGACTGTCCAAAAAAATACAGATAAGTCACGGATTTATAAAACCCGAACTTACCGGTTTCTATGGAGGTGATCATTCTCCGTTTGGGCAGTCCAGGTTCATGCAGCCGGTAGCAGGGCGTCGGCACCCCAGGGGTCTCGGTCTCGGTCCTCGGGCCATTTGAGAGCACCAAATGTCAAAATGATAAATTAGGGGTAGAAGTATCTTTCTGTACTCCTTTATCCAATTAGATGTCTCCTCCGAATTATATTATTGTTATTACAGCTGTCGACAGCTGGAGCTTGAGAGATACAACCCACACATTCAGTCTGGGGCATGAATCTGATTTATTAACATGAAGTAACAGTTTGATATTTTCTACGTATTAAGAATCACATGATCATTCTATCACTACATGATTGGTTCATTGGCTGTTGAGATGGCAGACTAAAAGTAAGACCTCATAACATCTCCTAATTTGCATCTGCGCAATGTTGCATTTATCTGATAACGAACATTCCTGAACTTGTCTCTATATCGTCCGAGAGAGGAATTTCTTTGGTTTCTTGATATAACTTCTCGCTGAAGCAGACAATGCATCTGTTCCAAGCAAAGCTGTGTGAAAGATACCTGATACTTCGAAAAGAATGTATAGCAGTAAAAGCAGTTTAAATGAACAATCTGATGAGCGTAATAAGAATGTAATGATGAAACAGACTTTGATGTTTTTTCCTTAAATCATCAACTTGACACTAGCGGCCGTGTTTTGATCACCAAGCCATTGGTTGACTAGGTCATCCACTTCCTCCCAGATGACATCTGACAACCCCAACCAAGAGTCAGTGGGTTCGTCAGACACAACCTTTAGTTAGCATGGCCCGAGAGCAGGTCAGGGGACCTCACGTGTCCTCAACCCGCCTCTGTCCCATTGAGTTCCCTCAGCCAGAGAACTACTATGTGGTCTGGGTTCTGCGCCACTATACAGTGAGGACGAACTATTTGAGGACAGTCAGCAGTTACTTGGCAGCAAAGAGGTGGGGCAGACATCCACTGATTCTTGCAGTAGGCGGTCAAGTAGTGATGTGGAGAGTGGCATGGGAGGTTATGTTGCAAGTGGTCAGGCTTTGTATACCGAGACCGTTGAGGAGGACAGCAGTGATGGGCAATCACTTATCGATGGCGATGTAGCCAATCACACATGAGAGCCGAGTTAAGGCTTTATCATCATCGTCGGGAGAAGAGGGCGTCAGCTTGCGCGTCAGGCAGCGGCGCAGCAAGCAAGTCGGTAGTGTGGCCATGAGTCAGCAGTGTGAAGTCGGGAGCCAAATGGCCACGGGTAGACCGGCCGCTTTGCAGGTCCAAGAAAGTAGCAGCTCAGGGGCTCACCGAGGCAGTGGCAGTAGTAGTAGTCAGTCAGTGCGGAGCGTTGGCGGTAAAATCACCTACTCGGCAGTGTGGCAGTTTTTGGCCTAGACACCGGAGGAGCCGAACATGTTTATATGTAGAATCTGTGGGCAGAAAGTGAAGTTAACGTTGGCACCACGGCCCTGCATCAACACATGCATCGTCACCATCCAGTGGCCTGGGAGAAATGTTTGGTCCATCCTGCCGCAGCAGCAGCACCCAGTGGCATGCCTCCCATTTCAGGTAGTCAAAGCTCCACCACCTCTGCTGAAGGGAGCTATTTCTCTTTCCCATCATCTACCGGTCCAGATGCTCCTGCTCCTCACCACTCATGGTGCTAGGAGTCGTTCACCGAGGCAATTGCCAAGAGACAGCAGTATGCGTCCAAACATCCTTAGGTGCGGAAGTTGACCGTGCGCCTGTCCACGTTGTTGGTACTGCCGTCCCTCCCTTTCCAAGTGTTGGACTCTGCACCATTCAGAGAACTAATGGCTTGTGCCAAGCCGAGGTGGAAAGTCCAGAGCTGTTTGTCATGATCTGCCTGGCATTTGACCCTGGGGCTGTTCTGTTGAGGCTATGCCTTCCAGCACAGCGATGGTTAATTGCTGCCTTTGTGCACTTTCCAGGTGCAGTACATCTGTAATCAGTCCCAGCTATTTAGCCCAGCCTCTGGCTAGAGGCTGGGACTGAGATTTTCCTGACATCCTGATTTCCTGGACAAGTCTTTTCTGTTTTTGCTCCTCTGAGTTTTTCCTGGACATTCCTCTGGACAGTCAGTGTCCTGCCTGGTAAAGGTTTGGATTTATTTGTTTCTGCTTTGTTCCTGGACTCTGTGTTGTCTTTGATTCCACGTTCCCAAGGATCCATCTTTTGTTATTATTTTTGTGTTGTATGTTTTTATTTTCTTTAATAAAATCCTTTTTGGCACCTATACAACAACGTGACATAATCTCAGGCCTATAATAATGGATCCTCGGGATACAAGGCCTGTCCCAGTGCCCAGCAGCGCCACGTCTGGTGGCGACCCAGTGCCCAGCAGTGCCACGTCTGGCGGCGACCCAGTGCCCAGCAGCGCCACGTCTGGCGGTGTCCCAGTGCCCAGCAGCACCACGTCTGGCGGCGACCCCGATTCCATAGGGCACGTTGAGGGTCCGGAGACCCCTCATAAAAGGGGGGGTACTGTCATGATCTGCCTGGCATTTGACCCTGGGGCTGTTCTGTTGAGGCTATGCCTTCTAGCACGGCAATAGTTAATTGCTGCCTTTGTGCACTTTCCAGATGCAGTACATCTGCAATCAGTCCCAGCAATTTAGTCCAGCCTCTGTCTAGAGGCTGGGCCTGAGATTTTCCTGACATGCTAGTTTCCTGGACAAGTCCTTCCTGTTTTTGCTCCTCTGAATTTTTCCTGGACATTCCTCTGGACAGTCAGTGTCCTGCCTGGTAAAGGTTTGGATTTATTTGTTTCTGCTTTGTTCCTGGACTCTGTGTTTTCTTTTATTCCACGTTCCCAAGGATCCACCTTTTGTTATTATTTTTGTGTTGTTTTATGTTTTTGTTTTCTTTAATAAAATCCTTTTTGTCACCTTTACAACAATGTGACACTGTTATTTTGTTTTTTTCAAAAAAGGCAGGACCAGCCCGACACAAATATGTAGAACAGAAGTTGGGCCAGTCCTTGAGTCTATTGGTGTCTTCCAAGGTGCATGGCAGTGCGGACATGTGGAGCTGTAACTACGTTCAGGGACAGTACTTGTCCTTTATGGCCCACTGGGTGAATGTGCTTCCTGCCCAGCCACACCAGCAACTTGGACAGGAGATGCCACTTTCTCCTCCACGTTGTCAAACTGCTGATCTTGTGCCAATGTCCACCTCCTCCTCCACCACCACAAGTCTAAGTGCTGCTCCATCATACCACATGTGCAGGGCACAATGGAGTCACGCAGTTCTACACCTGGTTTTCCTGGGCCAAAGGAGTCACACAGGGGAGAAACTGCTCCGTGTTATGCAACACGAAATTAACGAGTGGCTTTCTCTGCAACAACTGCAAATCGGAAAAATGGTGACAGACAATGGAAGGAACATGGTGTCCGCGCTGCAACGAGGAGAGCTGAGCCATGCGCCCTGCATGGTACACGTGTTCAATCTGGTTGTCAAACGGTTCCTCAAGTCTTCCACCCATCTGCAAGACATTCTAAAAAATGGCCAGGAAACTTTAAGTAGGCCACGTTATTTGTCAGTCACCAGGATTACAGGATGAATAACGTCATTCAACTGCTTCATGTCCTGGAACATATGCTGCAAAATCTGTCTGGTCAGGACACTGGAGACGTGGCGAATAAATCTCATGGCCACATGAGTCCGGTGGGGGCTGAACTGGAGGAGGAGCACATTGGAGCACAAGCAGTATCTGGCAAAATTAGTGGTTTTTCTATTCAGGTGAGAGGAGCAAGAGCAGCCAAAGGAGGAAGAGGGAGATGAGGAAGAGGAGGCAGGGAGTCCCTTAGAGTCACTTGCTCAGATGGCCCACTGCATGCTGATTTGCCTGGCTAGTGACAACCGAATAGTCACCATTCGGCAGAGGGATGACTTCTGGCTCTCCACCCTCTTGGACCCTTGCTACTGGTGCAAAATGGGAGTCTTTTTTTTCACCTGCCGAGAGGGAGGACAAACTCAAGTACTATAGAGAAATCCTATGTAGTCAGTTGGCCGCTGCTTATCTGCACCATCTTCCATGCTCTGACAGGTCTGACCATTGGGTTCCTCATTGGAGAGGTGGGGAGGAGTAGGAGCAGTACCAGCTCCATCTGCAGCAGCCTAAGTCTGGAGTTTTTGATGAGCAGCTTCCTTCACCCGCCTAGTGAGGAGGGTACTCACCAGCAGCAGCAGGACCTGGAGCATACCCTGAACCAGCAGATAGTGGCCTATTTGGACAGCACTCTGCCACCCCACATAGAAGACCCGCTGGACTACTGGGCAGCCAAACTGTGGCCGCAACTTGCCGGGTTTGCACTGGAGAACTATCCTGCCCGGCCGGTAGTGTGGCATCAGAGTGGGTTTTCAGTGCTGCGGGGGCCTTAGTTACCCAAGGAGTACTTGCTTGTCCACCCGAAATGTGGAGCGACTGTCCTTTGTCAAGATGAATCAGGAGTGGATCGGCCAGCATTTCCACACACCAATTCCTTATGCATCAGATTAAATCAGCCATGACGCCTCACCAAAACTTTGAGAAATGAGTCTGGATTCTTCTGGCTACCTTCCTCAGCTACTATTCTGATGCTGCCACCCGCCTGATGCTACACACCTGCTGCCAGCTGCTCCATCTACCACCCACCATCTTTACCATGGACTGGTAATGCCACCCACCTCCCCATTCTTCACTAGGCCATTATGTAGACTTCTGATGCTGCCGTCACCTCCACACTGTGTCATTGTGCCAGTCTGTGGCCTACTCATGTTGCTGCCACCTCCTCAACCTGTCATTTGCCACTCTGTTGCTTATTGATATTGCTTCCACCTCCACACTCTGTGATTGTGCCACTCTGTGGCCTACTCATGCTGCTGCCAACTGACCACTCTCTCACTCGAACACCCTATGGTTTCCTAATGCTGTTTCCACCCTCCACCACTCTGACGTTGCCACTATGTCAGGTTTTCCCCTTCTTTTAATCTGTCAGAAGGAATGAAAAGGATCAGGATTGTCTGATGATTAGGTAGCCAAAAGCAGGAGTGGATACAGAACACAGACCTCATGCAAATATCCCATTTACTGGTCATCTCTGTTTTGGATCAACTCCTGTTTGTTCTTGGCTTTAGCAATACTGATGGATTATGGACCGATTGAAAGCAGACACTGATGGATGAAAGGGCGGGTAAAATGATCAGTGATGTCAACGCAAAATTACTGCCGACACCCTCTCCACTCTTTCGAGGGCGGGGGCTCTACATGTATCAGCGTTTACCAAAACAGGTTCTGTCATAATCTGTGGTCTCATCTGATGTCGGTGTAAAAGGAGTGCGCTCTTTGACACTATAGTAGGACCTTGGCCCTCAGCTTGGTTCTTTCCATTACCATTTCCATTTTTACATTACCTTGTCAGTCTGTGTTCCCACTTCAGTTATTTGGTCAGTTTTGCCCCTGTAACTGCCCAGAGAAGTGAAGTGTGAAGAAATTCTAAAAGCGCTGCTGTCATTTGCGTGTCATATTAAAACACAGCATTGTATCAAGACCAAACCACCCTCCCTATGCATATTTGAGCATAGCAGAAGGTTCTACAAGACCCTACAGGCTCTCCACAGCCAGGAAATAGCTGTTTTTTTTAACACAATTAGCCGCAAATAAATTTGGGTCTAAGCATTTTTTTGCGGAAAATTTGGCAAATAGAATTTTTGAGAAATTCGCCCATCTCTAGATATTACCCATTATGTTCATTTTTTATTGTTCAGATTTTTCATATGATAGGAAAAGTTTTTGAGGAATTTTAAATATTTTTATTCAAAAGAACTATTTGTTACAATTTTTTACTGTCATTTCTAGTCTGCCTAGGGGACTTGAACATTAAAGGAGTTGTCTCATTACGAGCTTTCAGCCTGTCAGTGTCCCTGGTAAGTTGAACTGAGGGGCGTGCTAGCTTGTCTGTCTCTTCTGCTCCCTCTCCCCCCTCCCATCAGCACACAGGCAGCTACGTAACTTCTATAGGGGTGGGGGGGAGGGGGTTTGCTCTCAGAGTTCACCCTGTGTGTGCCTGCCTAGGTCTGTTGCAGGAGAGGGCTGATCTATGAGTGTAGAGAGGAAGGTGAAGTGGTGTGCTAATAGAGCAGAGGGGATGCATGTGTTCCTATATCCCCTGCTTAGCTTACAAGTCTCCACATCTCCAGCAACAACAAGGGCAGTGTTACTATACTCAGGATGTCTCACTAATACTGGAGAGCATAAAGTATTCACATGCCTGATCTCTATAGTATTAGTATAGTCACAGTTCCAAAGACATATCATGATTATAGTAACAGACAGGGTCACTGCTGTCACATCCATCTGTGTAGAGAGCAGGAGGAAGCAGGCACACACAGGGTTAATCCAGGCAGTAAGGACACAGACGCCAGAGTCCTCCTCCCCCTCCAGAAGCATTCTGTGCGGGAGGGGCTCTCTGCTCCGACCTGTCTTCAAAGGTGATGAGTCATTCAGACCTGACAGCCAGTAAGATAAGGATCAACAGGTCGGCTGCTATAGAAATTTTGAGAAGCTGAGGCACTCCCTGATGAACAGGGCTAGCTCAAAATCAGTAGGACATTTGTAATGAACATATATTGCAAAGCTGCTTGTTTTTTAAAAATCTTTAAATTAAAACCCAATCATTGTAGCGAGACAACCCCTTTAATTAATTGGTTGCTTGTACTAACTGCTAAAGTACTTTTCGACTGTAATATATAGGCATTTCTATTGCACCCTACCAATAAAGCACAGATAATGGTACATAAGAAGAGATAATGTAATAAAAGCACAGTAATGGCAAACCTGAAGGTCCTTATTAGGCTCACGACTGCCATGGCAACTGAATGTCAAAATGCAGGAGGGTGATAGGGCAGTTAGAATGGGTACTGCATCTCTAACAACTTAGATGCCATGGTTGCGTTGACTGTGGCATCTGAGTAATTAAGTGGATGGGACAGGATGAGACAGGAGAGACCATCTGTAATTAACAGCCAGAACCTGGTGGATTGGGAGCTGAATCAGTGTGTGAGCCCACTACATACACAGTTATGCCATTTTAAGTTAATTGGTTAATTATTCTGTCAATATAGCAATATAATTATTTGTTTGTTCCAGGATGAGTAGTTTTTTTAAAGGCGTTATGCACTGAAAAACTTCTATTTGCAGGGGATAGGGAAGATTGTTTTTGAGTTTCATTTATATGCAGTATTCTATGTAGTATAAAGGACATGTTAGCTTTACTCTGTTGATCAATATGATTATGGGGATACCAAATGTATTTAATTTTATGTTTTACTATTTTTACACAATATAAATTGTTTATTTAAAATATCCTGTTTTTATGTTGCTTTATTCTGAGAACCAGTACTTTGTATTGCTCTGTAGGCAGAGCTGTGTAAGATCTCACTTATGCTGAATGAGTTTATGTTATCAGTGCCACTATTTTGGAGTTTGTATGACTTTTTTGATCCTTTATATTACAGTTTTTGGGAGACAAGATGAACAAAACATAGCACATTGATATTTTTTTTTTTTTCTTAAATCCTCACCAGGCAGTTTAAATGATGTGTTAACTTTAACATAATACAATGATGTAACCAGCAGAAGTACATAAAAGTTATTGTTATTGCAAATTATCAAAAGATTCTTCACAGCAAATCAAAACAAATGGTCAGAAAGGCAAGCAGATACCAATTGGAAGGGTGTTCACCTTGGTCTACATGTTTCTGACCCTGCTGGGTCTTTAGCACAATCTTAGTACTTTATGGTATTTGTAGGCTGACATTCATTATGAGAGCAGTAAAAAAAACTTTTAGACATTAATATAGGAAAACGTTCTTACAGATTACAGAGTATTCAAGCTATGAATGCCCTACACCAAGAGGCAGTAATACTATGTCAGCAATTAAGGCAGGTCTGACTACTTATCTAGGAAAAAGTGCATGTGAGGGTTCTAATTAATCTAGCAATTAATAATGTTTGATTGATAGAGGAAGTCTCATTTTTTTTAAAGTGACTTAACATTGAGCATACTTACAGACAATGTAATTGATGTATTATAATGTACCACTGACCATATATAGAGCATCATCTCTTATAATCTTTATTACTCTATATTCCCAAAAGATGAGTTTTAAAACCTTGCTTCCCATATCTCAGATACTATAGTTCTCTTGACTTCTCATTGCATTTTGTGCTTTTGCCTTAGGGTTCATTTCTGATTTAGTATCTTTCTTTTATTTATTAGTTACTGCAAGATCAGGTTCTCCATCCCAGTACTCATTCATTATCTTATACCCTTTGGACAAACCTAACATGTTAAAAATGTGTCTGACAGCATGCTTGTCAAATACTTTCTAGGACTACTAGCAGGATTGATAATACCACTATAAGCTATAAGAAATGCAATGTATTTACAAAGTTATGGTGCTTTCAAAATTCATCTACACACCAAGTTCGACAAGTGGACTGGTAGAGCTCCACATGCATATGCTGAAAATATCCACTGGGCCTCATTTACCAGTAAGCACCTATCATCTTTTTTGTTGTGTGGCATAGTGTGGTAGAGTACATTATTCCATACAGAGACATACAATAGAAAACCCTATACCAAAAGTATATGTTTCTTTACAATCTGTGTGACATATGCCTCTTTTTGTCTATACAGTGGCATATGAAAACACACATAAATGAACCAGCAGCACTCTGCAGATGGAAAGAGACAGATACACACAAAATATATGAATCATTTCAAGCGAGTGATTGCTGCATCCAATATATATGAATATCTAAGGCTCTTAGTGCATGTTTTTGATCAAAACTGTAGGGGCCCCTCCACCAATGGCAAGCTAGACCCAGTTCAGCTGGGAAGTACTTCTAAACAAATAATCTCAGCTCTTTCGGTGCCTTTTCAGGCTTCCATATTTTAAGGTATGAAGGTCCTAGCTATATTCTGCTCTGATTAACGCCACCCTGACTGGTGGTGACCAAAATAGAGGCAGCCACTTCCCCCATGCACGCAGTCCTGTTAGAAAAGTGTATCCATCTTGGACATGTACACTAATCTGCAAGCTTGAGTCCTTATAATCAGTGTCAATGGAACCTGTTGCCCTGAATGTATGGTGGCTTTGGCCTCACAGAGGCATATTAGCACTAGGGACCCACCTGATGAGTTTACTTTGACACAGTAGGTGTGCATATGCAATTTGATCAAAATGAGCTTTAAATACTTCAACTTTATAAATGTATAATGGATAACAGTAATGCAGTTTACATGTTCCATATGTTCTATATTTGTATGGATTTTATTGCCTACTTGGTGCTTCTGTAATTTTTGTGTTGGAGAATTTGCTTTTTACATTGAGCCACAACAATGTGTACTGTACCAGTACCTACATCTGTTGAAAATGGAGGTTCTGGGTAATTTTGTATAATGCATACAATAATACTCCGCAGAAAAACCCAATCTAAAACATAACATTTAATAAATATAATTAAAATTAGTGAATAAAGAAGTCCCTTAGATAGAAAAAAACAACACTCAAATCACAAAAGGTACATTATTATAGTAGAAGTATGGGCCACGGGCCAACTTACAGTTTTAGAAACACGTTTTTAATTCCTTAGTCCAAAAAGACATGTAGACTACTTTGATGTAGATAGTATGTTCAAGTGTCTTGGGCATACAGAAACATGGGTCACTACCTCAAGGTAGGATATACAGGAAGATGCATGCTCAAAATAGAGCTAACTGGGCAATATAATAAATAATCTGCCACTATCCCTATATGACCCGGCCTAAAAGCGGGGTAATCCCTCCGACAGGAGCGGCCCCAATTTAGGGGAAACCCTAAATATACTATAACTTATTTTCAATGACCAGTGAAAAGGCCCCACAATATTGAAAATGTCAACAACTACAAAACACAATCCAATCCCGACACGAAATAATCAAGATATAGATACCACTATAAGTGTGGGATAACACGCATTGGCTAAAATGTACAGCAGCCAATTGTTGCCATTGAACTCTCTTTTAACATCATAGATATGCTCCTCTCCATTAAGAAGATTACCTGAATAATTAAAAAATCTGAATGCTCAAGTACCAGCAGCGTAGAACATGCGTGTAACTGTGTCCATACTAGCCAAATGCGCATGTTCGGATATGGAAAACCGAAAGCGAAGTCGCTTCCGGAAATGCGCAATAAACACTGCGGGCAGGCCGCCGGCACGGTACATATGCTCCATCATCTACCTTGATAATAAACTGCGCATAAGCAGGTAGTTGCATATGCTCCATAGTATACCTTAGTGGTAAAAAGCGCATAACCAGATAGGTAAACATCGGAACCACAACCCATTGTGAGCACTGAATGGTATATGAACCACTCACATCGCCAAAAGAATACCAAAGTTCGGGCAATAAAATAAGATAACAGAGATACTTAGGAAACTAATTGTAAAGTCACACTTTTACACTGTGAAACAAAGTTACACATAATATTACTGATAACATATACTACATGTCCAGTGGAAGAGCATACTACAAAAAAAGGGAGAAGAATGGGGGACACAAATAACTGACTAAATTAGTTCCTAAATTAGATGCCAAGATTAGTGATGAGCGATTGTGTCAACTATCGTTATTGAGTCGATATCGGCAAATATCATGTCAATAGTCGTTAGTCGATAACAGATTATCGCCGATGACCATTAAAGTCTATGGGAGAGGAACAACAGCTTGATTCTTACACCCAAACAGGGGTGGAGAAGCAGGAATTAACATCCACAACAGGAAACTGGATATGTGCTACATCTTAGGCAAGACAATTAGGCAACAAGAGTCACAGAAAAAAGTCACAGACTACTCACTATCACTGTCCTGTACCACAGCATGACCCTTAAACCTGCATGACCCACAAATTAAATAGTGCCAGAAGGCAGTATTATTTGAACCATTATTTTAGTTGAACTGGACATTCACTATCCCTGTCCTGGAACGCAGAATGACCCTTAAACCTGTCTCACCCACAGATTAAAAAGTGCCGGAAAAAGGATTCTTTGAACCACCATTTTAGTTGAACTGGACATTGACAAACCCTGTCCTGGACCGCAGCATGACCCTCAAACCTGCATGACCCACAGATTAAAAAGTGCCGGAAAAAGGAGTCTTTGAGCCACCATTTTAGTTGAACTGGACATTGACTATCCCTGTCCTGGACTGCAGCATGACCCTTAAATCTACATGACCCACAGATTAAAAAGTGCCTGAAAAGGAGTCTTTGAAGCAGTATTATAGTGAAATGGATATTGACTTTCCATATCCTGTAACGCAGCATGACCCAAAAACCCACACAGGTGTCCTTATGGACCTGTCTCACCCACAGATTAAAAAGTGCCTGAAAAAGGAGTCTTTGAACCACCATTTTTGTTGAACTGGACATTGACTATACCTGTCCTGTACCGCAGCATGACCCTCAAACCTGCATGACCCACAGATTAAAAAGTGCCGGAAAAAGGAGTCTTTAAACCACCATTTTAGTTGAACTGGACATTGACTATCCCTGTCCTGGACCGCAGCATGACACTTAAATCTACATGACCCACAGATTAAAAAGTGCCTGAAAAAGGAGTCTTTGAACCACCATTTTAGTTGAACTGGACATTGACTATGCCTGTCCTGGACCGCAGCATGACCGTTATATCTACATGACCCACAGATTAAAAAGTCCCGGAAGAAAGCAGTCTTTGAAGCAGTATTTTAGTGAAATGGACATTGACTATCCATATCCTGTAATGCAGCATGACCTAAAAACCCGTACAGGTGCCCTTATGGACCATCAGCAGAAAATTTCACAATAAGAAATAAACTATATTAAAAACAACTAGTTTTTCAGTACTGCTGCGGCTAGAGGTACTTGCCTTTCTACTGGTCACATTGTTCCACCGTGACATTAAATTGTGAAGCAAACGAAACGATGTCCCCAGTAGGTCAACGAGGCCGGTCTGAAAATCCTGCAGTCTCTTGTCAAGTCGGGTGACGGACATTACTGATCAAGGCTGGTGAGGCTGTAAACGTGGAGCTCACGGGTGCAGCTGGCAGGGCCGGAGTGACCGTGGGTGCGGTGAGAGCCAGAGCTGGTGTTCGTCATCTATTAACACGCAGGTTCAGCTAGCAGGTCCGGAGTTACAGTGGGTGCGGTGAGAGCCAGGGTTGGCGTCCATCATCTATTAACACGGCAAAACTGCCCTTATGACGCAGCAATGAAAACAGTCGTGCTGAAGCAGAGTGCTGAAGACGAAGTGTGAGCTAAGACCTCTGTCACGGGGGTCGTGGGCGCCGCTGCTCCCCGCGATCGCCCCTCTGCCCGCAGGGGGTCCGGCGCGGGTGCCGCGGCTGCCCGCGACCAGCCCTCTGCGGTCCTGGCCCCTGCGCCGGTTCACGTACCCGTCCGTGCTCCGGTGAACGCTGCTCCTGCCTGTCCCGCCCGCCGCGCGCGGGCCCCCTGATAACGGCGCGCGCGCGCGACAGCTTCTCTAGATTTAAAGGGCCAGCGTCCCAATAATTGGTCAATTGTCGGGCGCTGGTTCTATTTAAGGAATACGCCCCCAGCACTTTCTGCCAGTCCGTTGGTGTGTTTGCCATGTGTTTAGAGAGTATTGGAGTTCTGTCTTGATTACCCGTGTATCAGTCCGCTTGCTTACGTTTCCTGACCTTGCCTGTTTGCTGCCTGCCCTGACCGTCTGCCCGTCTCTGACCACGAACCTCTGCCGCCTGCCCTGACCTTCTGTCTGTCCCCGACTACGCCTCTGGATTACTCTTTGTAACACGCTATACCCCGGCCGCAATTGCAAGCAAGTCACGTCAGGGGTAGCGACCTGGTAGCCTCACGCCGCAGCAAGTCCATCCCGCTTTGCGGTGGGCTCTGGTGAAAACCAGGGGCTACTTAGACTCCACTCCCTGGCGTGGCTTAACTATCATCGCTTGCGGTGGTCCAGCGAATCCACCTCCACATTACAACCTCCAGCCTTCCTCAGTACACAGTCAAGACCTGGGTAGCGCTTGAGAAATTTCTGCCTCTATAAGAGCGCTTGCCCCTCCGTATGAGTGCAGACCAATTGAGCTTCACTTCGAAATGCTGGTGGTTGACACTCCTGTTCCACCCAGGTACCCTTTTTCTTGGCTTTCTTTTTCTCGTTTTACTCAACGTGTTGGAGGAAATTGTCTCTGTACTTTGTTCTCTGTCCGTGCTCCATACTCCATGTCCTCTGAATAACCTACATCTGTTCAAGTTTTCCTGTACCTCCCTTGTACAATTCAGAGGAATATTTGTATCAGCTAATTTGTACATGCAATTTTTTTTTTTTAGTAGTTTAATTCTAGAAAACTGTCAGCGTGTTTGAAGAAAATCCAGACTCTCAACTCCAAATAGGTCTCAGTAACTTCTGCCTGCTCTTTGAGCAATTAATCCTGGGTGTGCATCCAGTATGTAGGTCCGGAGATAGCCCATGGATCCAATGGGTTAAGCCTTAAGCAAAACAATGAATGTTCTCCGGTTCCATCATAAAACAATATTTTTATTTCATTCCTTTAAAAATGCATTTCTGTGCATATCAGCAAGAAACTGCCACGCGTTTCGGGTTGTTTCACCCTTAATCATGGCATATAGTTCTCATTCAAGCTCACCTATATATATGCAAAAACCTAGGTCACATGTTCTGTTGTTCAATCACATGATGCAGATACAACCAAATTTAAAAACAAAAACTGAAATGCAAGTCACAAACATTCTATTAATAATGGTACAATAAATCATTCCTGTAATTGAGGCCATTTGGCATTCTAGAATTCAACCTAAAAATCCAATGTGCTTCTCATTTATATAAAAATTTCCTAAAATCACCTCCCCTACATTTGGGCTTAACATGTTCAATACCGAAAAAAAGGAAACCAGAGACATCCCCCTGGTGTGGAGAAATGCCGGGAGGCTCCTGAAACATTCACATAACTGGGATGTTTTATATGCAATAGATGTTCATATATCCTTCTTCTTTTCAAGCATTGGCTCGTGCAGCCTACATATATCAGTTCACATATTTTGCACTTAATAACATAGACCACAAAATCTGTATTGCAGTTAATGAAACTGTTTATCCTATATTTTTGGTCACTGTGACAAGGAGAAAATTCTTTGACACAGTCAGTGAACTGCTGAATGTTGCAACGCAGACCTCTGCATTTATAATTCCCCTTCATAGTCAGCCAAGTTCTATCTGGAGGATCAGACAAAAATATACTTGGGGATAACATGGTTGCAAGTGACTTACCCCATCTTGACACAAAACGTACACCCTTGTTCAATATATGCGAAGATACCTCATCCTGGAATAAAACTGGTACATTTTTTTGAATAATGCTTGTAATCTGTTTGAATTGTCTGGGGAAAGTGGTCAGAAAAACGGATACGAACAATTGCTAGTATCCATATAGTTTTTCTTTCCGTTTAAATACTCCCTTCTTTTCCTATTCATAGCTATTCTTTTTGCTCTCTCAATGTGCCAGTTTTTATAACCTCTTTTTTCTCAAGAGGGCTTCAATAATCTCAAACTCTGTTGAGAGAAGATCAGAACTAGAGCAAGTCCGTCTTGCTCTGAGGAATTCTCCCACCGGGATCGAACGTATTGTATGTGAGGGGTGGTTGCTGCTAGCATGTAGCAATGTGTTCCCAGCTGTTTCCTTTCTGTGTAAGGTGGTGTGAACTACGTTGTTCCTCACCAATAAATCTATATCTAAAAATTGGATGTTACTTCTGTTGCTAGTATAGGTAAATTTTAAATTGCAACCATTGTTATTATACAATACCTGAGTACTGTCTTTGATGTAGCTGGGAGTACTTGTTACTATGGGTTGTAATAAATCATCGACCCAGGAACACACCCGCTCATTCAAGGACCCGATACCCGAAATTATGGGTCTGAGAGGGGGGGAAGTGGTGGATTTGTAGACTTTAGGAAGTCCATGAAATATACTGTAGGTATAGTGGGATTTTCAATCATCAAATATCTATATTGCTTTTCATTTAAAATTCCCTGGTGTACTCCTTCACTCAATAAATTGGATAAAATTTCCTTATACTGCTGAGTGGGATCACCTTTTAGTCTCAAATAAATTGTTTGATCATTTAAAATATTTAAAGCTGATTCCCTATACCTGTCCTTGTCCATCACCACCACTTTTCCACCTTTATCTGCCATCTTGATGACCACATTTTTTTCTTTCACTAAATTGGTTAAAGCCATATTCTGCTCTGTTGTTAAATTATGTGTTCTATATTGTGTTTGACACTTGTCCTTCAATTCTTTTAAATTTTTCGCCACTAAATACTGAAAATTATCAAAGGCTTCAACTCTTGTGCCCTTGGGATAAAATAGAGGATTTGGGATATTGAAGGATGCCTCATGTATACTGCTCATTCTGCTAGTATTACCCACGCCCTCTAATAAACGTAGATCTAATAGTGCTTTCTGTTCAGGAAAAGAAAGATCAGAAAAATTCATTTTGGCCTGAGGAATCACATTGAATGTTAGTTACTCTAGAAGGTAAATCACATGGGGTAAAAAAATGTTTACGTACCGTTAGATTTCTTATAAACTTATTTACCTCTACTATGGTGTCAAATACATCAAAATCCCGTGTGGGGACAAAATTCAAACCCAGACTTAATATTTCCAGTTGTTTATCTGTAAGGGAAACAGATGATAAATTCAATACATTAGATAGATCTATACACTTCAGCTCTGGCGTTTGTTTATCTGACGGCCCTTGCCCGCGTAACGTGTGCCTTTTACAGGACACCCCATATGTGCTCCATTGTTGTTTGTTTGTTGCTGTTGTTTTTTAGAGATGTTTTCAATTTCCCTATTCTCTGACTTTATTGATTGTTCTGTATTATAGTCAATGTCGGACAATCCCATTATAGTTTTTTCCAGTGAATCAAAGCTCACGCTGCGTTGTTGTCTCTTGTCTTCAAATTTCCCATTTTTCATAATGGACCTTCGCCGATTAATGTGTCTAACATCCTCAAAGTTCTTTTTCTTATATACAGTGTTAGTCTGGTAGTCCATTAAATCCCTTTTATATTTAATTTTCTTGAATTTTGTGATGTTATCCTCTAATTTCTGTAAATTACTCTCCATTCTTTCTAATCCTCTTTTGTATGGATCAGTATTAGCATATTCTAATAGGGCATTTTCCACTTCCAGAATATCTGCTTTTATTTTTGAGAGTTTTTCCTCTTCAAATTGCACAGTTTCATCAATTCTAAAGAGCATTTAGACAATATATCATTCCACTTTTTTTGGAAACCTTCAGGGTAGGAGAAAGTTGTTTTTTTGTTTATGCGTAATCCTCTGGGTATCATAGCCTTTTCCAGATACATATTTAAGGTTCTGAGTTCCACCATATTTTGATCTCTTGAGTAGCCAACTTCTCTAAAGATTTTAATAACGTGTCACATGTTTGATCCTCCGTGCTGTTTGTGCTAGTAACATTAAAAACAACAAGAAAACGTTGATTTCTTTGGGATGCCCATCTAGAGCATGGTATTTCATATTTCGGGGTTATAATCACATCATTCGTCAAAGGAGCATTACCAACTGTAGTCATCACTGGGCTTATCCCTCTAGAACTCATGTTTGTTAGATCTACAGTGACATGAGCTCCATGCTTGCTTTTCACAACAGCCGACTCCATATTTAAATCCTCCATATTAGAGGGGACAACTCTTATAGGAGATAACACATTGGCTGGCTGTTGAATTCAATACTTTCTTTTTTGTTCCGATATTTGATTGTATATCCGTTAAACTCTTGTGCATAATTATACACACTCCAAATAACATGAATAAACGTGTAACACAGTACCTTGTGGGGGAGAATGATCCAAATACTGTCAGCGTGTTTGAAGAAAATCCAGACTCTCCACTCCAAACAGGTCTCAGTAACTTCTGCCTGCTCCTGCGGTTTCTTGCTGATATGCACAGATATGCATTTTTAAAGGAATGAAATAAAAATATTGTTTTATGATGGAACCGAAGAACATTCATTGTTTTGTTTTATTCTAAAAAAGACATTTTTAAAATATGATGGAATCCACCACGTCTTTGTTTCTCTTTTTTTCTAATTGTATTAAATGGGTTGTCTCACTACAGGGATTGCTAGCTATGTTAAAGATCTTGCAAAAACAAGTCATTTTGCAATATGTGTTTATTAACAGTGTCCTACCTATTCCTGTTTGTGACAGCACCATGCCCCATAAAATTCAAAACATGACCCTTCAGCCACTGTTGACAATTGTGAAGAACAAATGTCTGTTAAAAAAACACATTTTTTACAATAGGACCTGGAATATAGCTGTATTTCACACCACTATGCGACAAACAGACGCACGGACTGCAATAACAGTATTTAAATGTTATATGGATAAATATGGCGGCCTTTGCACCACTGAGAACAGGCATAATTTACTATAAATTTTTAAAAAAACAAAAAGCGTAAAAACTAAGCCTTCCCGGCAAACGGGAACGCACGGACGCAAAAAAGAGTTTTTTAAATGTTAAAAAGGGATTAATATGGGGGGTTTTTTTGCACCATTTGGATACAGGTGAAAATTTTACTATCAAATATGTATAACACAATATCCCGTACAACGGGAGCTCTTTAAACCAAAAAGGGACGCAGGGAAATTGAATAAGAGAATTTAAAAATTGGGGGGCGGGCTTAAGCCTGAAAATTTGCTTACCCCTTAAAGAAAGGACCTCTGAAGGAAACTACACAAAAAACCCCCCAAAAAAGGGCCTTTTTTCCCAAAAAAAAGAAGACCCAAATTT
Source organism: Phyllomedusa bahiana (assembly GCA_025379985.1). NCBI lineage: Eukaryota > Metazoa > Chordata > Amphibia > Anura > Hylidae > Phyllomedusa > Phyllomedusa bahiana. The sequence goes on along the minus strand of JAODAL010008003.1, from coordinate 10,944 downwards.
TGGGGAACATTATCCGGGGACAGGGCAGCAATCATTTAAGGGTGACGGGTTTAAAATTTAACTCCCGGGAAGCCCCTGTTTAAGTTTGGGAGTATACCCTGCAACGCGAAGCCTTTTGCCATTTTGGAGCGTGGACAGACCCCCCGGGTACCGAACCCCCTTTTTACCCTCTCAACGAGGATTTAGCTAAGGGAACCCGCTCAAGCAAAACCGACCTTGGGAAAGGGGGAAGCCCGGAGCCCCGGGACAAAAAGCAGCGCGGACGGGAGGGGCTGGGGTTCCGTCCCCGGGGTCCCATCTTATTTACCAGTTTTCCCTGAAAGGCAGTCGGCGGGCTATAAACCATCTTCCCGGGCCCCAAAAAGGGAAAGACCTTTCCCTGGGACATTAGCTTGGGTCAGGTCTTTCCCTTGGGGGAAAACCCCAAAAAGGCTCCTTTTGCATCGGGGGGCAGCGGGAAAAAAGGGGAAACCTCCTGACGGGGGCCCATTTTTAACCAGGGAGGGCGATTTTTTACCAAATTTTTATTCCTGCAGCCTTTTTGGGGAGGGAAGCCCAGCAATTGAAAATTTTCTTCCTTTTTTTTCTTTCTCTCGGGTAAAGGAACCCACGCTGCATTTAAAGGGACACTTCAAATATTTAAAGGGAATTTTTCATAAAAAAGATTTATTTTTAACACAACGTTTTAAATTTTTAAAAACCCCCAATTTTTTTAAGTTTTTTTGGTTTAAAATTTTTTTTTAAATTTTTTCCATATCATTTTCAATTTTTTTTTTTTTTCTTATAATAGATTTTTTTTTAAAACAGTTTTTCCCTTTCCTAAAGGGAAAAACCTCTGGGGGCCCATAACTTTTGGGCCCAAAAGGGGGCAAGGACCCGAGGTTTTTGGTACAAAAGGGCCGATTTCCCTTCTTAATGTGGCCCTTTAAAAATTTTTAACCCCCAAATTGTTGGCGAACGTCTAAAAATTCCCTTTTGTCCACCTTGTTTTCCCCCGGGACAGGGGGGTTTTTTCCCCCTTTGGGTCGGGAGCTGGGGGACAATACTTTTGAAGACTTTAGATGTTTTTTCGTTATGCCCATTGCATGGGGAACCCTTAAAGATACCTGTCCTCGACGCTAAAAAAGCCTTTGACGGGATCTCATGGGTTTCCCTCCCCGATACCCTTAAAATATATGGGATTGGGGCCCCATTTTCAAAAAAAAAAAAATTTTGGGCACTCTACCAAACCCTAGCGGGGAAAATTAAAAATTTAACGGCACTTTGTCGGGGCCCCCCTGTAGATAAAACGGAATGGCACAAGGCTGGGGCTGCCCCTGTCCCCTTTATTTTTACTTTCCTTTTTTTAAAGGAAAATTTTTGTTGGCCGGTGCGATCAACCCGGACATCAGGGGCATAACCTTTGGGGAAGGCGGGAGATAAAAAGCTGTTTTGCAGTTGATCTTTAAAATTTATCGGGAAAGATCCTTTTATCCCCCTTTCCCCCCCCCTTTGTTTCCAGAGCTGGATAAATTTATCTCGGGGCCAAACTAAAAAATTTAATTACTCAAAAATCTGAACCTAAAACAAAACTTTTGCCCAGTCAACTGCCCCGCCTTTAAATCTAATTTTCTTTTTCCCCTTTGCCTGAAAGGGAATCTCGAAACCGGGGGGATCAAAATTCCCTAAAGATCTTTCCCCCCTTTTATGATTTGAAATTTTTAAAAATCCTCTGCGGGTTTGAAAACTTTTCGTCTCTGGGGACGGGGGGACGGGGACTTTTCAGGGTTTTTGGCAGGGAAAAAAATTTTTAAAAAGTCCATACTCCCGAAATTATTTTATTTTTTTTTCAACAGCCCAATTTCCTACCTCTTTTTTTCTTTTTTTAAGCCCAACGAAAGTTTAAACCCGAGTTAAAAAATGGTGCTCACTTCCCCCGAGTTTTTAAAAAGGGAATACTGTCTACCCCAAATGGAGGGGGGGGGTAGGCCCCCGGATTGTGGGGTCTTTTACCTGGCAGTTTGCTTATGCAAATTTTCCCTAGCCCTGGTTCAGGGCCCCTTTAAAGGATAAGCTGTGGGGGGGAGTATTGAAAAAACCCCTCTCCCCCCCAGGCGTTTAATTTTCCCCTTCCCTGGGCCCAGGGCCCCTGACCCCGAGCCCCCAAAAACCCTGTCTTTCATTTACAGCCCAAAACCTCTTAAAAAGCTAAAAGTGGGGGCGCCGGCCCCTTAAAAGGGGATTTAAAGGGGGCCCCCCCCTTTTTTTCCCCTCCCCCCCCCGGAAAACCCATTTTTTCCCCGGGGGGAAACCCCCGGGGCGGTCTTTTTCCTTTTGGGGCCCTTAAAAAAAGGGGTAGGCCCTTCTCACAGTGCATTACAAAATAGGGGTGTCTTTTTTACCCCTGGGGGATTTGGCCCCCGGGCCCAAACCATAACCCTGATAGGCATGAGTTCGAGAAATTGCACTTCGGCACTTTCTTCACGGGCTACTTTTTAAAAAAAAAAAGAGTCTTTTTTAAGCGTTTCTAAATTTTGGGAATATGTGTGGGCATCCGTCGCTCCCCGGCTTTTGTTTCCCCCTTTTATACCGGGTGTTAATTTCATCCACCTTTTCGGGATCTCCCTCATTACTGTAAGGCCGGGGAAAAAGGGGCTCAGAGGACCTTCGCGGGTTTGATCAGGGGAAAAATTTTTTTTTTCCTACCCATAAGGCAGTGATGGGCCTCAAAGCGCAAAAAACTACCCTTCAAACCCTTGTCCGGGTTGGTACAGGGTCCCAAATTTGCTTTAAAGTGGTTTCCCAATAGGGCCGGACACCTGTGGGGTGAAATTTTTGGAGACTGGATCTATGTTCATAAAATGGTGGGGGGTCCGGGCCCGGGCACCATTTTAGAAAAAGGGGCCCCCTTCGCAAACGGGAAACTGTTGTGGGGACTTCAAATCCCCAGAACCCCAGAGGCACCCTCTACTGTTTATTTTTTCCCTTTCTCAAAAATCCCCTAAAGAAGTCCCTGACCCGACATCTCTTACAGGGAAAGCTAAGAGGGTTTGTTTCCCTCGTCGTTTGGGGGGTTTTTTAAAAATCCTCCCTCCGTCCGTCGCAATGGGTTTGGGAGGAAGGTTTTCCCCTCTATTCATTTGTATGGGGGAATTGATCGCCCAAAACCCAGAGGAGGTTTTTAAAGGGGCCCAACATACAGGGGCCCAAAGGACCCTTTATCAATCCCCCCGGGATTTCCAAAACCAAATTTTGGGGGGTGAATTTCCAAAGATTGGGGTTTTCCCTTTATGTCCCGGGTTTCCCCATTTAATCCGCGGGGGGGTGGGGGTTTATGGTCGGGTTTTCCCCCTTGGGGTTTTGTATTTATTTTTCTTTTACAGGGATAGACCCCTCCAAAAACCGGGGCCCCTTGGGTGCCCCTTTCTCTCCCCGGCTCTGAGGTGTGGCCCTTTCCCTCCCCCCTCCCTTTTCCCCCCCCTCTTTTTTCTTTTTCTTGTTCTTAATTTTTTTTTTACACCCATTGTATTTCAACTACCTTGAATTGCAGAGTTGGGAGTGTTGGCCTTCTGTGGAGGTGGGGAAACCCACGGGGAACCCCGGTCCGCCCGGGGGTACTACCTTTGACTTTCTGGGTTTTTAGACATGAAACCCAAATGGGCCAAAAGCGATAAGGGGCCCACCTTTAAGGGTTTCTTTGCTAAACATTCTTCTACATTTGCACGGTAGTTTCCTTAAAATTATTTTGGGTCATATGATTTATTTTTAGGTTTTTTTAAAACGTTTCAATATTTTTTAATAATTTTTTAAAAATGGGAGTTTTCACTTTGGGCCCCTAAGGGCCCAATAACGTCGGGCTCTTCCCGCCCCATAGATAAAGTTTTTCAGCAGGGGTGTTCATTATTAACCCCAAAAACAGGGGGCAAAAATAAAAGGAGTGGGAATAGATAACACAGAATCCCCAGTTACAAGAGAGAGTCACAGCTTCACCACCCCCTCCCTCAAGTGTTTTCTTCGTAGGTCACACAGATGCTAAAAAAACTCCCCCTATTGAAGTTGGGGCAAAAAAACAGTATTAAGACTTATGGCATGAGTGCGTAAAGTACTTTTGATGTTTTAAAGGGGCTTGAAACAAGGCATATGGCCCCCAAAAGTGAAAAATGCAGGATTAAAATTTTAAAAATTTGAATGATATGAAAATTAAAAGAAATAAAACCCAAAAAATTTTAAAAATTGTGTTTAACAAAAAACTAGTTAAACAAAATTAAATTTTTTGATAAATTTCCCTTTTTAAATTTACCTGTTGCACCAGGCATATTAGACTTTTTGGGGGAAACCATAATGTTAATCGTTCTTCTCCCCATATTTTTAAAGGGGCTCCCTTCGGGCCAGAGCAAAGAAGAACAGCCCCCAAGGGGTTTAAAACCGAGCCATAAACATCCGATTTTTTTCCCGGGCCCCCAACCCGATGTTTCTACAGCTAAACTTTAAATTGGGCTTTACATAGTCCTTTTCCTAGTCTAACTGAAATCCCACTGTTAAACTTTATTCCCCCTATTGATCCTGGGGATAGATTTTGCAACAACTCCTAAGGGAAAAAAAGGGGGGAAGAAAGGAGAAAAAAAAAAAAAAAAAACAAAAAACCCCCCAAATAGCTGTACTTTGAGGGTTTTTCAAAATGGGGGGGCAAATTTAAAAAGGAGTGGCAAGGGGCCCCTCCACTAAATTACAGAAAATTTTTCCAAAAAATCCTTCACCCGTCCCAAGAAGGGAGAGCAAGATCTTTTCCCACCCCCCTCTCAAGCTTTTCAGGAATATCCGAGCAGGGGGCTTTAACACCCCCTGAAAAATTTTCTGGCCCCTGAACAAACGTTAGCGCTTATTTTCTCATTTAGAGAAAGTTATAATGACTTTTTAAAAAATGATAGGAGATTCAGAATGGACATTCAACTCTTTTTCCAGAACTGAGCAGTTGAGAAGAAAGGGGAAGTTTGCAGTCTCACATAATCTTCTTATTGATGCTAACGCGGCTTTAGAGGGGAAATCCCGAACTTCTGCCAAAAATCCTGATCTAGAAGATTGTTCGGGCGAAAAAAACATCCCCCTTAGGGGGATTCCCGAACAATTGCCCCAGATGCTCTTCCCAAATTTTTAATGACTTATGGCCCCAGTGCCCCAATATTCCCGGGCCCAATTGATGATCGATCGCACCACAGCACCGAAACCCCCTACCAGGGTTAATTGCGAGAATCCATTTTTTTAAAACAAAAGAGAAATTTTCAAAGCCATCAGGGGCTTGCTGCCTCCCGGAAAGGTTAAAGTCTATCTTTACCCAAATCTTCAGCCGGCCATGTTAAAAAAAAAATAATTTGCTCCATAACCCAAAATCTTGAGGGAAAATAAATTCTTTCCATGGGGGGTTTCCGTGAAATTATAATTACCAAAAATTTTTCCCCGGTTCTTTTCGACTCCTTTGAGTCTGGATGCTTTTCTTTATGGGGGTTTTATTTTTACTCCCGCTTTACCCCCAAAAAAAGAGTAGCAACCGGGGAAACATCACCGCGCTATGGGCTGAAACACCCGCCGCTCAAGATAAAAAAATTAAAGATGACCTGTTTATAGGCAAACCCTCCTTGTTTCCTGGGGGTCCAACCCTTAGGAAAATTTCTTTTCTTTTCCGCCACTGACCAAAAAGATAAGTTGCGGGTTTTCGTGAGGATTTTCCCATGTGGTTTTTCCTTTTTAGGAAAACAAAATTTTTTTGTTTTTTGGGCCCCAAAGGGTTTCCAGGGGCCAAAGTTGTTTTTCAGTTTTTTAGTTTTTTTGCATAGTATCACTGCCTTGTGTATTTGAGCCATGTATCTTTTGCTTTAGAAGACAAGCTAACCCAATGTTTTTTTAGTATATGAGGGGGTTAAAATAAAAGTTATTAATGAACGGGCTCACCCCCAAAAAAGCGTTCCACTTTGGAGGGTGTTATAAAAAAAAAAAGGTGGGCGTGTTGTGTGTTTTAGGGGAAAAGCATTTTCAGGCCCCGACTCCTAGGCTAAAGCATAAGAAACTTTACTTTTCCCTTTCATCAGTAATTCAAAGAAAACTGGGGCGATTTTTTAAGAGTTCCATTGCATTCCAATTGTTTGACTCCTTCATTGACCCTAAAGGCAGGTTCATTGTTTTACAATGCGCACTTAACAATGGTCCATATACTATCCTTAATTTATATGCTCCCAATGTCCGACAACTATCCTTTATTTACAAAACAATTGCTAAAGCGAAGAAAATGCTGATGGGTAAATTGGTGATATGTGGTGACTACAACGTAGTGGTTGACAAAGCTTTAGATAGATCACGAGGCGGTTCTCATTACGCTCCTGAGCTTAAGAATTTTATGTCTCAAGAAAATTTACATGATCCTTGGAGATATCAGCACGCAGAGGAAAGGGACTACACTTTTTATTCACATTCTCAATGTACACATTCTAGAATCGATTATTTTTTGGTGGCTAAAGGGGCTCTTCACAACGTTACCACTACAGAGATAGGCGTCGCTACGTGTTCAGATCACGCACCAATTTTTCTTATGTTAACAGATTCCTCCCCCATATCTTCTTATACTCCTTGGAGAATCAATCACATCTCCTAAAATAATCACAGAAATCCAATCTGCGGTTAATGAATACTTTCAACTAAACACCCCTACATCCCCGTCTACGGCAACATTGTGGTGTGCCCATAAGGCAGTTATTAGGGGTGTCTGTATAAAACTAGCCTCTAGAGAAAAATGGGAACAAACATTAAACGACGTGATACGGTAGATCAATATGCTAGACACACAATTTAAACTAGATTCTTCCCCTCTCACTAAAGAAAAGTTATTAGCTAGCAGAAATAAACGCCGGAGCTTGTATATGACCCAATATGAGGGTCATTTATCCAGACTCCAATGGAACTTTTACGTGCAGGGAGACTGTCCTTCCAAATTATTAGCTAGAAGAGTCAAAATCCTACAAACCAGGAATAAGATTTCTTTTTATTACTAATTCTGATAAATCTAAAATCTGCGACCCCAAACTCATTGCAAATGCTTTCTCAAAAACTATAAAAGCCTTTATAACTTAAAAGATGATCCAAATACTCAGAAGGTTTTACAAAAGAATATTCTTTCCTTTTTATCTCTAGTTAACCTCCCTACCCTATCGGAGGACCATTTGACGATCTTAACGAAACCAATTGGAGTTAGGGGATTGAGGACACAATTAGAGAAGCTAAATTAAATAAAAAATCCTGGACCAGATGGTCTCACAAATGAATATTATAAGTTGTTCTGTACAACTTTAGCCCCACATCTCTCCTCCATCTTCCAGGATATTATTTGCAGAGGCGAAGCCCATGCTGAAATGTTGCGCGCAGTAGTGACCACTATACCCAAGTCAGGTAAGGCCCCGGATCAGGTTACAAATTATAGGCCCATTTCCCTACTGAACTGCGATATAAAACTGTTTAGAAAAATTTTGGCTAAGAGACTTAGCAATATCTTACCCTTTTTAATCAATAAGGATCAGGTAGGATTTGTCAAGGGGAGACAAACCCGTGACGGAATTAGAAGAGTTCTTGACATTATCCATATGGTGAATTTAGATAAAACCCCCTCAGCCTTGCTTTCCTTAGATGCAGAGAAATCCTTTGACAGGCTCAACTGGGATTACCTTAGGGAAGTCTTAATAAAATATGGGTTCAGAGGCCCCATACTTCAGGCTATCTCTTCACTTTACTCGTCACCCTCAGCCAGAGTCCTTGTTTCAGGCTTTCTGTCGGAAGCTTTCCCCATCACTATTGGCACCAGACAAGGCTGCCCGTTATCACCACTGATATTTATTATGTGTGTGGAACCCCTTGCGGAACTCATTAGACGAACCCTCTCTATTTCTGAGATCACTATTAAGGGATTAGAGAATAAGATAAGTTATTTGTGATTATATTTAATTTTTTTGCAAAAACCCTGTGCAGTCTCTAGAGGCTCTTGTCCACATCCTTGACACATACTCATCTGTTTCATACTAGAGATGGGCGAATTTCTCAAAAATTCGATTCGGGTACTTCGCCGAATTTTCCGACAAAAATAAATTCGGTCCGAATTACTTCGGCACGATCGCTTAAAAAGCAGCTATTTCCAGGCTCACAGAGCCCTGCAGGGTGCTGTAGAACGTTGTGCCATGCTTAAATATGCAGAGGGAGCTTGGTATGGTATTCATACAATGTTGTGTTTAGTATGACAGCAGATGACTGCCGGGCCCTCTTAGGATCGCTTCCTATAAAATTCTCTGGGCACTTAAGAGGGCAAAACTGACCAAAAAACTCAAACGGGAATGTAGCCTGATAAAGTCATCCCAGCAAAGCTGTAAAAAAACAAGTGAGACCCAGGGGGCAACATTATGAAGAGTGTGGATGAGGCGGCACCTAGCAATGAGGTCAGGCAGGGCACAATACTTCTGGAGGGGGCAAAAAGGGGAACCCAAGGGTGGCACATACTGAGAGCGGAGGTCACGGGGGCAGCAGTAGAGTCAGGCATGCACAATGACTTTCTGGAGGGGCAAAAACATATTAGGCCAAGAGTGGCACAATGATACAGTGTGGAGGTCCGCAGCACACATGAGATCAGGCAGTGGCAAATGCTTTTCTGGGGGCGGCAAAACATATTAGCCCACAGAGGGCACAATCCCCGTGGGGAGGTCAGGGCGCAGCAGTATGAGGTCAGGCATGGCACAATGACATTCGGAGGCGGCAAAACAGTATTAGGCCCCGGGGGCACAATCCACAGTGGGAGGTCACGGCGGCAGCAGTATGGATCGGGGAGTGCCAATGCATTTGGAGGGCAAAAACAGTATTGGGCCCAGAGTGGCACAATAAAGGGGGGAGGTCACGGGGCAGCATATGAGGTCAGGCATGGCACAATGAATTTGGAGGCGGCAAAACAGGTATTAGGCCCACAGAGGGGCCAACAACAGTGTGGAGGTCTTCGGGGGGCAGCAGTAAATGGATAGGCATGGCAAAAGACATTTTGGAGGGGGCAAAACAGTATTAGCCCACAGAGTGGCACAATACACAGTGTGGAGGTCACAACAGCAGCAGATGAACGGGCTGGCACAAACATTTTGGGGTGGAAAAACAGGAGGAAGCCAAAAAAAGGCCCAAAAAGACTGAGAGGGGAGGTAACGAGGGGCAGCACTAGGTCAGGCAGGGGCAAAAGACACAGTGTGGAGGACATGGCAGGTCAAGAGCGCATGGGGTCAGGGGGGCCGACTTTTTGGAGGTGGCAAAAAGGGGGAAAACCCACAGAGTGGAAATGATGAGGGGAGGTACGGGGGCACCCAAGCATGGGGGCAGCAGGGGCACAAAGACAAAAGTGGAGGGGGGGGAAACAGCCTGGTAAAGTGGTGGGACAGTGGAGAAACTGTCAGCAATGTGTGGGCATCAGGGGGGGGGGCATCAAATTAGTGGGGGAGGCAGGTAGTTTGAACACAGCTGGGCCCCAAACATTGGTGGTTTGGGAAAACCTGGGACCACCCTGATTTATCTTTACAAAGGTCAGTCGTTCCACATTCCCGTGGACAAGGGTTCTCTTTGGGGGAACGATGGGCCCCCCCCGCACTGAAAAAACCCTCTATGCCACACTACTGGCCGGGCAGGAAAACTTCTCCACGCAAAACCGGAAGTTGCGGCCACACATCCAGTTTGGCTGCCCAGTAGTCCAAAGGGGTCTCAAAATAGGTGGAGAGTGCTTTTCCCGTAGGACAAACTGTTTGGTCAGGGACTGCTCCAGGTCCTGGCGCTGCTGTTTTTGGCACTGCCCCCCTCACTAGGCGGGTGAAGGCAGCTTCTCAGTGACTCCCGACTTTGGTTTCTGTAGGAGTGTTAGTCCTACCCCCCCCCCTTTCCCCCCAGCGGGGCAGTAGACGTGGGGGAGGAACCCCCCCGGCAGACCCGTCAGAGGGGGGACGATGCCCCACTAGGCGCGGCCAAATTTTCGGAGGATTTTTCCCCATAGTATTTGAGTTTGTCTTTTCCCCCCATAGCTGGGAAAAAAAGGGTCCCATTTTGGACCGGGTAGCGAAGGTCAATGGGTGGAGGCCAGAATCATCCCTCTGCCGGTGCTGACTATTTGGCTGTCACTAGACAAATAAGCATGCTGCGGGCCACTGCACAAGTGACTCGAGGGGCTCCCCCCTCCATTCCATGTTTTTGCCACGGTGCTTGGGGGGCATCTGCCTCGTTTCCTATCTCATCCCCCTCCTCCAGTGCTCCTGCTCCTCCTCTTTGTCACTGGGGGAAAAATCCACTCATTTCACGACAAACTCTGCTCCAAAGTCCTCCCCCCTCATTTCAGTCCCCCCGGGCTCATGTGGACGAGAGTGTCGGGAGTCTCCAGTCCCCCGCCCGAAGATTTTTCAGCATCTGTTCCCGGGCATGAAGCGTGGAATGACGTTATTCATCCGAAAATCCTGGCGACTGACAAATAAAGTCGCCTCCTCGAAGGCCTCAAAAGGCAGGTGTCACGCATGACTGCCATGGTGACATCAAAGTTAACAGGGATCTTCTGTCTGCCCGGTCATCAAAAAATCGTTAATGGCCTTTTTTGTTTATCAGTCGGTCCAACATGTGCAGGCTGGAAACCCCGGGGTGGAAAAATCGCATATCAAGTGTTTGGGGGGGGCCGTTCTGCCGCTGCAACCCAGGAGGGTTTTTCCGGTTTGTACGAATGGATAAAGTGCATGCACAGTTTTCCTGCCATTTTCAGAAATTTTGAAGACCCTGGAAGACTCAGGGAAACCCTTTTTACAACCAGTTGAAAGTGCCCTGAGGGCGCATGGACCATCCCTCCTCGGGGCAGCCGGACCCATGTTCCTCCCATTGTCCCCACCCTGGTTCCCATTTTTCAGTTGGGGCCCCCAGAAAGCCAAAAATTTT